>SRPW01000079.1:0-45583 GCA_018360225.1 Claviceps pusilla | reverse complement strand
AAACTTAACCGCCCGCTAACACTGTAGATTTTCTCTTTTTTCTTTTTTTTTTTTCTTTCTTTTTTTCTCTTTTTATAATCCTTACCTTCCCCGCTAAAAGTAGGTCTAATAGCTACCCTTTCCTTACTAAAAGTGGGTCTATTAGCTGCCTACCCTAACAAATTCCTTAGTTAATTATAAATAAAACCTTTTTTCTAAATTTTTTGCCCTCTCTTTCCTCTCTTTTCTAGCAATTCCTAGCTACTAAGCTAACCTAGCAGCTATTAGCTAACCTTAGCAGCTGTTAATTATCTATCTAGTCTTACAAATACTAGCTAATAATCTAACTCTATAATTCTACAGCCGTTAATTACTAATTTAGTCTTACAATCACTAGTCATTAGCTGCTAGTCTTACAAATACTAGCTAACAATCCAACTCTGCAGCCGTCAATAACTCTGCAGCCGTCAATCACTAATCTAGTCTTGCAATCACTAGTCGCCAGCTACTAGTCTTGCAAATACTAGCCGACAATCTAACTCTATAGCCGTTAATCACTAATCTAGTCTTGCAATTACTAGTCACTAGCTGCTAGTCTTGCAATTACTAGCCGACAATCTAGCTCTGCAGCCGTTAACAACACTGCAGCCGCTAATCACTAATCTAATCTTGCAATTACTAGTCACTAGCTGCTAGTCTTGCAGTTGCTAGCTGTTAATCTAATTATAAAGGCAAAAGAGACCGATTTTCACTCCTTTTCTTCCCTTCTTCCCTTCCTGCTTGCAGCCGTCAATCCAATTGCAAGCAGCTTTACAGCCATTAATCCAATTGCAAAGCAGCCTTACACCCGTTAATCTAATTGCAAAGCAGCCTTGCACCCGTTAATCCAATTGCAAAGCAGCCTTGCACCCGTTAATCCAATTGCAAAGCAGCCTTGCACCCGTTAATCTAAGGGAAAAGAGACGAATTCCACCCTTTTTCTTTGTAATTCTAATTGCTTACACCTGCGCGCAGCCGGCCACAGCTGCCCACGGCTATAATCCTAATTCTAACTAATAAATTATAAGGAATTAGGGAGGCAGCCGGTCCGACAAGTAGCTCGCAGCTGCCTATAGCTATAATCCTAATTCCGACTAACAAATTATAAGGAATTAGGGAGGCAGCCGGTCCAATAAGCAGCTTCCTTGCAGCTGCCTATAGCTATAATCCTAATTCTAACTAACAAATTATAAGGAATTAGGGAGGCAGCTGGTCTAATAAGCAGCTTCCTCGCAGCTACCTATAGCTACAATCCTAATTCTAACTAATAAATTATAAGGAATTAGAGAGGTAGCTAGTTTAATAAGTAGCTTCCTTACAGCTACCTATAGCTATAATCCTAATTTTAACTAATAAATTATAAGGAATTAGGGAGGTAGCTAGTTTAATAAGTAAGGAATTAAAAGGTAAATAGTTTAATAAATATAAATTAAGAGATAAAAATTTATATAAAAAATTTTTTTACTAATTTTTCTCTTTTTTTACCCTACTTTTTATTTATTTTACTTACTTTTTATTAATTATTTTTAATTATATAATACTAATAGTTATATAATTAAAGGAGGAGGTATTATATTAAAGGGAATATCCCCTATTTCTATATTTTTAATATCTATATATAGCTATATATAATAGTTAATAGCTATTAGTAACTATAAATATATAACTTTTACTTAGTATATAAGTAATATAAATTACTAAATTCTTAAATAAAAAAATAACTTATACTTAAACCTTTAAAAGTTTAATTACTTATAACTAGCTTATAGCTATTAATAGCTATAAGCTAAGTATTAAGCCTTAAATTATAATATATTTTATTTAATATTCTAAATTTTTTTATTATTATCTTTAGTGCTAAACTATTATTTTAATAACCTAACTAGGATCCCTACTATTAGCTTTAGTACTAGACCGTTATTCTAATAACTTAACTAGGATTCCTACTATTAGCTTTAGTGCTGGACCGTTATTCTAATAACCTTAGATTATTATTCTTTTTTTTCTTCTTTTTCTTCCTTTTTTTCTTTCTTTTTCTTCCTTCTAACAATTGCTGGCTAGCTAATAACCTTATAGCTGCACTAGCTTGCAGCCGCCACCAGCTGCCAACGGCCCTTAACCTAGCTTGTTAGGGTGGCGTGTGTCCTTTTCCCCCCGTCACACTATATATAGTTTCAAATAAAGTAATTATTATTATTATAATATAAATATTAATAAGTAGCCTTATTAGTATTCTTTAATACTGTTATAGACTGGCCTAGACGGCATCTGCAATTTAGTGTTAATAGTATTATTATTTACTATAAGGGGATTAGGAAGGAACCCTAGCGTTACCCTCCTACCTTTTACTAAATATAAACTTATAAGTAGGGCTAGCCTTAATAGTATATAACACTCCCTTTCTCTCTCCTTATTATACTTTTAATAAGGATTTAAATATTTAGCTTACATTTATTATATAACTCCTTCCTTATAAGTATAATAATATTATACTTTAATAAAGTAAGCTTATACTAATAAAGATAGAGAAGTACCTACTTAGGTTATCCTTAGTAGCTACTTATTAAGTATAAATTATTTACTATTTTATTATATATTAAGTATATAAATAAATAATTAATTAATAATAATAACTTATAGTAATTTTTTAAATTACTTAGCTTAGTATTTTATTAAAGCTAATAAAGGGTATATATATAATTTTCTATTAAAATAATAATGAAATAATTATTTAAATTACTTATTTATTCTTATACACTAGCTAGCTTTAGTAATTTATGCTTTAGCTGTTTCTAGAACCTCTGCTTCTTATATTTTATTTAGTTATAGAAAAACTTTTATTAGGGTACTAATTAGCTAATTATATAATTACTTATATAATATTACTAATTAGTAGTTACTTAATAGGATAAAAAACCTAACTAAACATATAATTCTTTTTTACTTTTTAGAATTTTAGAATTTTAAGTTTAATTTTCTTTTATAATAAGCTAGTTAAATAATTATACCTTAATTACTTTATAGTTTTTTTTCCTTAATTATTCCTACTTAATAACCTTAGTTACCCTATATCTATTAATTCTAGTAATTATAGCTATAACTAAGTTAGTATTTAAAGAGCTAAGGGGTATTTTCTTATATATTTATATAATATAAAAGTAGCTAATTTATACTATTTAGTAAGCTAAGATAAGTAAGGAAACTAAACCTACTTTAGTTTTTACTTACTAAGCTACTAATTAGCTAAAAAAGCCTCCTTACTTTTCTAGCTAATTAAAGTCTAGTTTTTCCTTAATATATAGCCTTTACTATACTAAGAAAAAACTATACCTTATATAGGAATTAAACCTATAACCTCTCTATAATTCTTACTTATATAAGAAAAGTAACAAGGTTTTCTATAACGCTTAACCACTGCGCTAGAGGGTATTTAAATTACTTACTTTAATATTTTAAGTATAAAAAAGTATTTCTTTTCTATTATGTTATTTTTCTTTTATTTAATATCTTTTTAGCTTCTTTATTTTATTTATTATATTTATAAAGCTACCTTTTTATACTTATTTCTTTATGTTTTAGAATTTTTTATTACTTCTTTACTTTACCTTTATAAGTTTTTATTATACTTTATACTTTATTATTTTATTTTTTTAGCTATTAAACTCTATAATATATTATAAAGTTTATTATATGATATTTTACTTATTCTTTTTTTACTAATTTAAAGCTTTTTGTTAAATATTTAGTATAATTATATTACTACTTTTCTTTTTTTAATTTAAAAAAAGTTAATATATTATTAAATACTATATAATAAAGAATAACTTTAATAATAAGTTATATATTTTTATTATACTTATAAATTTAAAGATATAATATATTTTTTATTTTATATATATTATTTATAATAGCCTTTTTAACTATATATTAAAATTAAAAGATTTTTATAAGCTATATTACCTTTATTATTATACTTAGAAATATTATTTAAACTTAATAATATAAAGTCTTATACTATACTACCTTATTTACAAAATAATTAGTATTATTTATATTAATAAAGTAATTATATAGCTATATATTTTTATTTATAATATACTTAATAAAAAAAGGTAATATATAACCTTAATGTTATAATTTTATATTTTTAAATACTATTTTCTTAATACTTTAAATAATATTTATAAGCTTATTTATACTATTATAGCTTTAAGGTTTACCTTCTTTATTATTATTATTACTATTTATTATTAATAAAATATAAGCTTTATTATACTTAAAAAAAATTAAAGTCGTATTAATAAAGCTATTTTTCTTTCTTATATATTATTATAATATAGAATACTAATAAATTATTTACTATTTAATATACTTTTACTAACTCTATAAAGATATTAGCTAATTAAACTTTTTTTATTAGTTTAATTTTAATAATACCTTTAGTTTTAATTATTTTTTAAAATATAATTAAGGAAAAAGTAATAAAAAAGTATTTAAAATAAGCCTTAAATCCCTTAAAGTATTTAAACTATAAGGTTTATTTATATAAAAAAAGAGAAAAGAATACTTAATATAATTAAAGTTATATATTTTTAAAATTTAAAAAAAGTAATTTTATTAGTTTATAAACTATTATTATAAAGTATATTACTTTATTATACTTTAAACTTAATAAAAGTAGCTATATTTATAATACTTTTAAAAAGCTTTTAAATAAGCTATGTATATTTATATTATTTAATTAATATATTTTATTATTTATTATACTTTTAAATATTCTTTACTATTAATATATTTTTTATTATATATTTTAATAACTTTTTTTAAATTTATTATATATTTTAATTAAAGCTAAGTAATTATTCTATAAACCTTAAAATAAAAGTGAGTTATTACTTTTTTTATTAAGTTTATATAAAAAACTAAGTATATATTATTTAAAATATTTAAATAAATAATTAATAAAGTAAAACCCTTTAATATAATATACTTTATTATTATTTAATTAAGTTTTTTATTTAATTATAAAATATAAATATTTTAATAAATTAAGCTAAACTTTATTTTTAATTTAATACTTTTTAGTTAAGTATTAAATATAGTTTATAGCTTTTTATTAATATTATTAAATAAAGTTAATTATAATTTAAGTATATTAAATACTTTTTTAAATATATTTTAAAAATTATATTACTTACCTTTTAAAAAATATTTAAGTTTTAATTAGAAATAGTATATATTAAACTTAATCTATATTATATTTATATATAGTTAGGTTAATACTTATTTTTATAATATTAAATGTATATTTATTTAATATTAATTAATATATTATTATATATTTTAGCTAGTTAATTTAAAAAAAGATAATTATAAATTTTAAAATTACTTTAATTTCTTAATTTATATACTTTATATTATTATTTATTTAAAAATAATAATAAAATAAAACACTAAGTATTAATTAAAATATAAAAAAAGAACTTAAAAGTACAAACTTAATTTAAGCTATAATTTAAAATAATATTAAATAAAAACCTCTAAAAGTATTATTAATAATATAAAAACTAATTTAAATATATTTTAATATTTATACTTTATATTAGCTTTAATTATATATATTTAAATAAATAATTTATAATTATTATAAAATAACATAAAAAATTTATATTAATTATAAGTAACTTAGTTATAAAGTTTATAAAAATTTAAAACTAATAATAATTAAAGGCTAATATAAAATATAGTAAGCTTTATTTAAGTTTTTAACTCTTTTATTTAATATAATAATAATAGTTTTATATATAATATATAATATTTATAAATATACTCCTTTAATAATAATTATAATAAAAAGCTTAGAAAACATTATTCTTTTTGAAGTACTTTAATATTAAGGAGTTATATATTTACTAAATAAGTATTATAATATATAGTGTGACGGGGGGAAAAGGAACACACACCACACACCTAAAAGTGAAGGGTATGCACACAATTAAAGCTATCCCTATTATATTTTAGGTTTCTTATATATATAAATTTAGCTCTAAGTTATTAAGGCTATATAAAAGAGGGATAATTAAATAGCTCTTTATTTAATTAAATAGTTTAAGTTATTAAGAAATAAAATAATAATAATTTTAAAATAAAATATAAATAATTATACTATAGTAATAATTAGAATTATAATAATTAATAATATTATAGTAATAAGTATTTTTATATTTATATTTTAAAAAAAAAATAAATAATAAATAATTTTTTTTAATTATTTAAAGACTTAGAATTTATTTATATTATTTAATTAAATAGTTTAATTATACTATACTAAGGTTTTACTTCTTTAATTACTATAATACCTTTTTTTAAATAATTATAATTTATATTTTTTTTTATAATATAATACCTCCCTAAGCTTATAGTAAAATAAAAACTATTATAAGCTAATAAAAATAATAATAATAAAACTTAAATAAAATAAGAATTTTATAATTAAATAATTCTATAGTATTCTTTAATTTAAACTTATTTCTTTAGTTTTTTTTAATAACTTAGATATTATTAAACCTCTCTATATTTTATAATTATTATATACTTTTTTTAATATAACTATTTAATTATTAATTATATTATAATATTATTAAGCTTTTTTTATATAAGAATTTATACCTTACTTATCTCCCTTAATTATATTTTATACTTTAATTATAATTTTCTTTTAAGCTTTATAATAAATTAGCTTTAAAAAAATAATTAATAAGTATATATTAAAAAAATAAAAAAAAATAAAATATTATATTAAAGGATTTTTTTATTATATAGCTTTAGTAATAAATTTATTATAATAATATAAATAATAGGCTTAAGGCTAATATTTTTTATTACTACTATTAGTATATAATAAGTTATATTTTATTCTTTACTTTTTAATTTATTAAATTAATTAAATTATAGCTATTTATTATAATTAATATTATATAGCTTTTAAAGTAATATAGCCTTAACTTTAGCCTTTCTTTAAATATATTAAATAATATTATTATTTAGTTTTTATTAAGCTTTTTTTATAAATTTCTTTTAATATTATTATTAAAAGGCTTTTTTTTATTTATATAAGCTATTAAATAAAGGGGTAAAAATTATAAAGATTTCTATAAAAGTATTAAAAAATAATATACTATACTTATATTATTTATAAGCTTTTTAAAGGAATTAAATAAGCTTTTTTAAAAGTATAAGTATTATTAACTTATTACTTTATTTAAAAATAAAAAATAATTATAATAAAAATAAATATTATAATACTTAAAGTAATAATAATAATTAATTAAAAAAAGAGAGTATATTTTAAGTAAATAATTAAGATAAAATAAATAATAAAGTAAGAAGCTAACTTATTTTTTAAAGGGTTATAATTATTTTAAGCTTTTATTTTCTATATATTAATTAGCTAAAAATAATATTATTAATAACTTAAGGTTTAAAGTAAAGTAAAAAGATTAAGAATTAATAAAAATCTTATAACCTTATATTATAAAATTATACTTACTTAAAATTATATATTATAACTTATTTAATATTACTTAATTTATAGTTTTAAGTAAAAAGTATTAAAAATAAAAACTAGCTTTTATTAATATTTTAGCTAAAAATTTAAAGAAAAAAAAAATTTTTTTAAGTATTTAATAAAGATAGCTAATATTATACTAAGTATATTAATACCCTTTATTATAATTAAATAATATAGTATATTTTAATTTATTTATTACTATATTAATAAAAATATAAAGGGTTTTTTTTATTTTAAAGCTATATATAAAAGAGTTATTAAGAATATTATTTATAAATACTTATTAATATAAAGAAAGCTTAAAATAATTAGTTTATTATTTAAGAAAGTATACTTTTATAATAATTTTAACTAAAGTCTTTATTTTTTATTATTTTTTTAAAATTTCTTTAAAAAAAATACTAAAAAGGCTTTATAAAGTATAAATTAAAAATATAAAATAAGTATAACTATATTTATATAAACTACTTTAAAAAAGCTTAAATATTATAATAGCTTTAAATTAATATAAATAGTTTAGCTATTAAAAAACTTATTTAACTTTTTTTATAAACTTTTTAAATTTAGCTTTATAATTAATAAAAAAAATATTATAAAAATATAAGCATTCCTTATAGTAATTAAAAATAAAAGTAGTTTAATAATTTATAAAATAAATAAATCTTTTAATTAAATACTTATTATATTAAGCTTAATAAAGTAAGTATATATTTAAGTAGCTACTATACTATATATTAATAAAGTTATTATTTAAAAGCTTATAATATATTCTAAAAGCTTTATTCTTATACCTTTTAATTATAATGTTTTTATTATTAATATAGAATTTAAAAGGGAAAATAATAATATATTTTTAAAGCCTTATTTAATAATTTATTCTATAGTAATAAAAATAAACTAGTTAAGCTAGTTATATTTATAGCTAATAAAAGGGGTATAAAAAAGCTTATAAATATTATTTAAGTAACTATTTTAAGTTAATTTAATTTAATTATTATTAATTAGCCTAACTTTTATAAAGTTATTTAATTAAATTAATAAGAATTAAAGTATATAGTAAAGGCTACTTAATAAAACCTTAATTAAAAAACTATAAGCTAAGTTAAGAATATTTAATTAAGTAGTATATTAATAAGTAAGGCCTTTATAATAATATAAAAAGCACTAAATCTACTATAAAAATTAGATAAAGTAGTAAAGATAAGTAAACTTTATAATAAGAAATAGTTTACTTTATTAAGTATAATATAATAAATATTTTAAGGGATTTTAAATTACTAAGGAATATAGTTATTTATTTTATTATTTAATTAAATAATTAAAATATAAAAAAGCTAAAGAAAATAAATTTATAATCTCTTTTTTATAAAAAAATAAAATTTATAAGCTTAAAAGTAAGAAAAAATATAGTAAAATATTAAATAATAAAATAAAATAAGTAATAGTAATAATAATAATAAAAAAAAGAAAGTATATTAATAGCTTATATAAAAAAAAGCTTAAAAGGTTAAGTTATAAAAAAAGAAAGAAAAAAAAAAGAAAGAAAAAAAAGTAAAGTAAAGTAATAATATATATTTATATATTTATTATAATAATATAGTTTATTAATATTCTTTAAGTAAATTAGCTACTAAGTAAATTATTTAATTAGTTACTAGCTATTAGCCTATAAGTAGTAATTTATAATACTAGCTTTATATATAAAATCCTTTTTTTTTTAAGTATAGCTTTTTTTTCTTATCTCTCTTTTTATTTCTTTTTTTTCTTAACTTTTTTTTATTAATTTTATTAAACTATTAATTATAAATTATCTTAATTACCCTTACTTCTAGCTTTTTAATATTATTAATATTATTACTTAAAAGCTTAAAAAGTAGTCTTTATTTTTCTTTAATAATTTTACTTAGTATAATAAAGGTAAGATTTTTTATATAATTATTAAAACTTATATAATATATAAACTATTTAATTTAATAGTATAAAATAAAACTAATAAGTGAAAGTTTTATTATCTTTTTTAAATCTTTATACTTAGTAATATTAATATTAATAAAGGTAGAGTTTTTATATATTTATTAATAAGCCTTTAAAAAAAAAGCTTAAAAATTAACTAAAATACTTTATAAATTTCTTTAAAGCTATAAACTCTTAAAAGAATCTTTTTAAAGATATTTTATATACTTATTTAAAGCTTTAAAAGCTTACTTATACTAAAAGGTAATATAATAATATTTTTATTCTTATAAAGCTTATATATTTTAAAAGATATTTTATAATAGCTATTATAAAGCGCCCTAAATAAAAGCTATTATTTCTTATATAAATATATAGCTAAATAAATATAATATTCTATTCTTTTTATATTAATATATATTTAAAGATAGTTATAGCTTTTAATAAATATATAAGTATACTTTATTATAAATATATTTCTTTTAAAAATATTTATAATTATATTTATAGTAATTATATTTAAAAGTTTAATAATTATAAGTAAGTATATACTTAAGGCTATTACTTAAAAGCTAGTAATTTTTATTTTTTTACTCTTTTCTTTAAAAAAAAAGCTATACTTATTAATATAAAAAAGAAATATTTAAATACTAAATTATTTAATTTTAATAGCTTAAATAAAAATATAGTATTTATTATTTTTATTAATATACCTTTTCTTTACTTTATATTAAAGAATTAAATAAGCTAAAATTAAGTATATTTAAATATAATAAATTATTAAGAAAAAAGAGAGAAAAGTATAAAAAGAAACTAAAGTAAAGTAAAATAAATAAACTATTTAATTAAATAATAAAATAATAAAAAAGAGAAAAAAAAATAATAAAAACTTTAAAGAAAGCTTTTTTTATAATAATAATAAATATATAAAAAAAAAGAATTAAACTTTAAGTAAAAGGAATTTTAAAATAACTAATTAAATAGTTAATAAAGTATAATATAAGTAATAAAACTAAAGAATTAAATAAAATAAAGAAAAGCTATAGTACTTCCCTCTCTTTAAGTAATACAGTAAGCTATATTTTATTACTAAAAAAAGTAAAGAAGTATAATAAAGTAAAAATAAATAAATTAAAAAAAAATAATAAAAAGTAAAAAAAGAATTTTTAATAAATTAGTAATTAAAAAAAAATAATATACTTAATATTAAAGTTATTATTTCTTAGTAAGTTTTAGTATTTAAACTTTAATTTAGTAATAAAAATATTATTAAAGTAATATACTTACTTTTTTATTTAAAGAATCCTTATTTTTTAAAATACTCTTTAAAAAAAAGAATTATTAAAATAAGAAATTATTTAATTAAATATATTATAACTAGTATTTAATAGAAATAAGGCTATAAGTTTATTATTTAAGTTTACTAAAGTTATATTATAATTAGCTTATTAATATAGCTAGTTATTAGTAATAAAAGTTTACTAATTATTATTATTAAAAATAAACTTCTTAATATAATTACTATTAACTATTTTATTAAAAATAATTCTATTTAAAGTTTAAAGCTTATAAGCTTTTATAATTAATACTTAACTATAGATTTTAAAAAAGCTATTTTATTTTATTATTAATTTTTTAATTAAAAATATATTTATTATATAATATATATTATATACTAAAATAAAATCCCTTAAAACTAATTAATTAAATTTCTTATAAATAAAAGCTACTTAATTTTTATTAATTTTAGCTATAAGTTATTATTAAAACTAAAGTACCTTTTCTTATATAGCTATAATATTTATATTTTTTTAATTAAGAATTTAAATCTTAGCTTTAAAAAGGTTTTATATTATAGTTATTTTATTTTAATTAATAAGTTATTAAGTTAGAAATTTTACTTTAAAGAGTAATAAAGGTTTTTATTTATAAATAAAGTAAAAAGCTAATTAATTATATAAGGATTTAATTATAATATAATTAATAAGAAAAGCTTATTTAAAATACTTTAGCTATTTTTTATTTAAATTACTTAATTTAGTAAATATAAAAGCTAAAAACTAATACTTTATTTTTATAAAGCTATTTACTTTAAAGTTATAGCTAAAGGTTTATATACCTAAAATACTAAGTTATACTAAAGTATTATTAAGCTTTTCTTTTATTTTTAAACCTTTATTATAAATAATAAATAATATTAATTTAAATTTACTAATTAAGTTATTTAAAAAGTAATAAATAGCTTTTATTATAATAATATAAACTAGCTTAGCTTTAATTTATTTTATAAAGTTATATTAAGCTTTTAAAAAGTACTTATACTTATAATTAAATAGTAAGTATTATATATTAATATATATTTTACTTATAAAGTTACTTAAAGTAATAAGTATTATAAGCTTATAATAATACTAAGGTATAAATATTTAATAGACTTTATAGTATTATAGTATTTCTTATATAGTATTTTATATTCTTTATTAGTAATATCTTTATTATATTATTTAATAAATAACTTTTATTCCTTTATAAGCTATTAAAAAATAAATATTTTTAATAATAGCTTACTATTTATTTAAGTTATTAATTATAAGTATTAAGCTTTTTAAAAGGCTTATAGGTTTTTTATAAAGCTTAATACTATTAATAAAGAAATATAATACTTTTTTTTTAATACTTAAAACTTCTTTATTAAGTAATTAAATAATTTATTAAAAATTATAAAGTAAAAAATAATTTATTATAACTTAAAAGTATAATAAATAATATTTACCTTTTTAAATTAAGTAGTATAAAGCTATAAATTAATATATTACTTAATACCTTTTTTAATAACTTTATTAAAGTTATTAAAAAGCTTAAATCTTTTTTAAAATAACTTATTAATAGCTAAATATTACTTTTTAAAAATATATTAAACTTTAAAGTTAAATAAAAAAATATAGCTAAGCTAATAAGTAATAATAATATTAAAAATATTATTAATAATACCTTAAAGTTAATACTTTAAAATTATTAAATTAATTTTTAAAATAAAAAATATATTAAAAAGATATATTTAAAGCTTATAAAAAGTATAAAATAAAGCTTAATATTTTTATTTAATTATATTATATTTAACTTTAATATTATTTTATATATTACTTTTAAACTATATAGAATATTATTTATTATTAGCCTTTTATAATAATATAATACTTTAATTAGTATTACTAGTATTAACTATAAATATAATATTACTATAATCCTTTAATATATTAATTAATTATAAAGTTAAAGTAGTTATAATAGTATTAATAACTTTCTTTATTACTTTTTTATATTTTAAACCTTATTTTTAAGTAGTATTTTTATATAGAAAATATACTAAAGGTAGTATAATTATAATAAAATAAAGTATTTAAAAATAATAAAAAATAGTAAAACTAAAAAAAAAGTAAATATTCTTTATATTTTAGTAAGTAACTTATTCTTTAAGCTTAATAATCTTTTCATTAGTAAGTTTATATTTATATATACTATAAATATAGCTAATAACTATAGCTATAAGTTAATAGAATTTACTTTTAATAGCTAATATAATATAATTAATAAGCTTTAGGTTTAAAAATATTAAATTAAAAAGAATATACTTTATAATTTTAATAAATTATATAACTAAATTTATAGCTTTTTAAGGTAAATAATATAACTTTAAAAGCCTAATTAATATTATAATAGTAATAAGGTTCTAACTTACTATAGCTAATTTTACTTAGTTATATTTAAAAAGAAAATTAATAAATAAAAGCATTTTATATATTAAAAATTTTTTACTAAATACTTTAATACCCTATAAAATACTTATATTCTTAATTATAATATTATTATACTTTATTATAAATAAAATTAACTTAATTCCTTTATTTTTCTTTATAATAAAAAAATAAAGGTTTTAATAAAAACTATAAAATTCTTTTAATAAATTATAATTTAACTTTTTTTTTAATAATTTAATTAATTTTAATTAAAAAATAAAAGGGATAGAAATAACCTAGGCTTACTAAGCTAAATACTTTATAACTTTAATAACTTAAAATAATATAATAAAAGGGTTAACCTTATTAATATATAATAAATCCTAGCCTAAAGTAGCTTTTTTATTACTAAGAATTTCTTTAAAAATATTAAATTTTTAAAAAATAAAATATTCTTTTATTATAATAACTATTTAATTAAATCTTTTTTAAGTTAAATAAAACCCTTATAAGTATTTAAAAAACTATTTTATAATAAGTTTCTTATATTTTTTATTAATATTAAAGTATTTCTTAATTATATTTTATTTCTTTATTTTCTATTTTAAATTCTTTTTAAGAATAGATTTATTTAAAGAAATATTATTAAAGGGGTATACCTTTTAACTAATATACTTATATATAGTATTTACTTTTAAATTAAATACTTATATTTATTAAAATAATTAAATTCCCTTAGTAATAGTATTTAGTTAAGCTTTTTAGCTTTTAAAAGCTTACTTAAAAATAAGCACTAAAACCTTATTCCTTTCTTTTTTTATAATTAATATTAAAATTTTATTTTTTTTTAATTTAAATTTTATTTTTTTTTAATTATTTAATTAAAAGCTTTTATTTTTTTATATTTATTTTTTTAATATATTATAAGTAAATTAACTATAATTTTAAATAATAAACCTTTAGTAATTATATTTTATATAATTAAACTAGCTACTTAAAATATAACTATAATATTTTTAAAGTAATATTTTATTCTTAACTTTCTAAGGCCTTAACTATAATTAAATAATACTTATACTTAATAAATAAATAGTATACTTAAGATTAAAGGAATTAAAACTATATTTAATATAATATAAAAATAAACTAATATTTAAATATTTTTAAGAAAAAGCTTTATATAAACTTTACCTTTAAGCTTAATAGTATTATTTAAGTAAAAGGTACTATTAATATTAATATTTATTAAGTATACCTTTAAACTAGCTTTATATATAAATTCTTTTATAATTAGGTTTTTTTATAATTTATAATTAATTAAAGTTAATATTAATAAACCTTTTAAATTCTTTAATTAAACTTATAAGTAAAGAAGATTTTATAAATAGCTTATTACTATATATAAGTAAATAACTCTATAGAATCTCTCTCTTTTATTTAGCTTTTAATTCATTTAAGATAAATAGAATTATATATAATTAAATAAATTATAGCTTACTTAAAGTAAATTAGTATAAAAAGTAATTAATTTTAGTCTTTTTTATAGTTACTTTTATAAAGTATTACTAACTTTAACTATAGATTTACTAACTT
Organism: Claviceps pusilla; assembly: GCA_018360225.1. NCBI lineage: Eukaryota > Fungi > Ascomycota > Sordariomycetes > Hypocreales > Clavicipitaceae > Claviceps > Claviceps pusilla. The sequence goes on along the minus strand of SRPW01000079.1, from coordinate 30,712 downwards.
ATTATATAATAAGTTTATTAATATTTTTTTTATTACTTTATAAGCTTAGTTATAGTCTTAATAACTTAAGTTATTATTCTTTAATTAAATAATTTAAGTATTTCTTAATATTAATATTCTTAAGGTTAAATTAATTTAGCTAACTTAAATAATTTATTATAATAAAATACCTTTTTAATGCCTTTAATATAAATAGTATATTTATTAATAGTTAATTTAGTTAATAATAAAAAAAGCTTAAAAAGATTATATAGATTTATATTTACTTTTTTACTAAAAACCTCTTTATAAAGCTAAGTAATAAAATAGTTTTATAATATCCTTTTTTTATTATTTATAATACCTAGCTTTTTTTTTTAAATTACTTTATAAAAGCTAGCTATAATTTTTTATTAATTAAAAGTTTATTAAGAATCTTTTTAATCTATACTCTCTTTAGTATATTAATATTAATAGCTATATTAATTAAGTTAGTATCTTTAATTCTTTTTAAAGTTATTACTTTAATTATAAGCTATAGCTTTTTTAGTAATATCTTAATAAATATAAGTTTTTATTACTTAAGTTTATAAAGTAATAGGTTTAATTACTTAATAATATTATTAAAAACTCTTTTTTTATTAATTAATATAATTTAATAATTTATAGAAATATCTTTATACTTTAATACTTAATTTATAAAGTAATTAATAATATTATTTTTAAAATACTAAATTTAAAAAATAGCTAAATAATAAATATAACTATTAATATTAAAGAATAAATTATAAAGTATAAAGAAAGCTTAATACTTTAATAAACTATTTTTAATTATAAAAATTTAAGCTTAAAAGTTATATTATATAAACTTAATCTTTTAATTATATTTTAAAAAATTATAATAATTAAAGTAATAGCTTTTTTTATTATAATAAAAGTAGTAATTAAACTAATATTTATAGATACTAAAGATATTTAAATAAATATTAAGGTATTTCTCTTACTCTTTAGCTTATATAATATTATAAAATATAAAATATAAAAAGCTTAGCTTTTTATTTATATAATATAAAGAATTATATAATTAAGCCTACTTTTAAAGTATAATAATTTATAGTTTTTTTAGCTTTTTTATTAAAATATTTATTTAGCCCTTATAGTTATTATTTTCCTTATTATTTTAATATATTAATAAAAAAGAATTAGTTAGTTTAACTCTTTTTATTTAAGCTTTATTAATAATAAAAAGAGCTAGTTAAAAGACTTTCTTATAATTAAATAGTTAATTATTAAGGTAAATATTAATAGTTTTAGCTAAGTTATAGTTTTTAAGCTATAAATATATTTTTATATAATTATTTAGCTTAGTTTATAGGGTTTTATAACTTTTATAAATAAATAATTCTTTATTAATTTTTTATTTATTTATAAAGCTAATAATAATTTAATTAAAAATAGCTTTATAAATATATATAAATTATATTAAAAGAGTTTTTTAATTATTAAGAAATACCTTTAATATTAATACTTAATATTATTATAGCTATAAATAAGTATTAAAGAATATTTAAAGATACTATATATTAAGCTTTTTAAGCTAATTTATTATACTTTTAGTTTTTTTTTAAAAAGTAGCTTAATATTAAAAAAATAATACTTTCTTAGCTTTTTATTAAATATATATAGTTATAAGGGTTTTAATATTTTTATAAAGCTTAAAAGTAACTTTTTTTTTAAGTATTTAGTATTATTTATTATTAAAAAAACTAAAAGTATATATTTTTACTTTAAAATTCTTTAAAAAGTAAGCTATATTTTCTTTTATAAATTAGTTTATATTATAATTATTTTAAAGAAATATAAAAGTACTTTACCTTTTTAAGGTTATTTTAAAGAGTTAAGTAAAGATTTTTAAATTAAGTTTTTTAATAAAATTATTAAAAATAATTATAATAATAAAAAAAAGGTTTTTAACTTAAGCTAATATAAAGGTTAATTACTTTATATTAACTTAATTAAAAAAAGAAAAAAATAAGGTTAATAATATTTATTTAAATTAATCTTTAAAGCTTATATTATTAAATATAAGTATAGGTAATAGGTAAATTAATTAAGTAAAAGTCTTATTTTTATTTATATTTTTTTTATAAATTTAACTATATTATTATTTAATAAGTTTAATTAAGTTATTCTTTTTATTAACTGTTGGAATCGTCGGAATCGCTGCATTTTCCGGGTCAGAATGTCAACAACGGGTAAATCCGTATTGACCCGGATTGACCCGGCCAGCCGAGCCACGAGGGGAATCCGGCTATTCCTATAGGTCAGAACCCTCAGCGAAAACTCTGCACATCCCGTGGCCTACCGTGGCCTCCCACGGAATGTGCTATAAAGACCCCTTTAGCTAGGCTACACACTTAGGAAGAAAATAAGAGCACCTTAAGATACACGCAGACCCTATGATGATAGTGACGTCCTGCGTTGTGCCCTTTACCTATATTATCCTAGGATAAATCCTAACACTAATTAGTAAGCTCTCTTATCCTTAATAATATACTTATAGATTAGCTAGGAATTATCCCTAGAAGAGATAAGTGCTTCCTACACGTTATAAAAGTGCTTATACTAAGAGAAGAAGGTTCCTTCGCTATATTAGCTAGAATTAGGCTTCTAGAAACGCAGCTTTCTTGTAATAAAAATAGATTCCTTCGCTAGTTTAGCTGGTATTAACCTTCTAGAGCATAGAATCTTATAGTTCACACTGTTATCCACGGGAAAACCTCGTTTATCAACCAACCGACCCTTCGTTATACCAAAGCCCATATAGGGATCAACTAACCAGAACAATCAAATCTCAGCCAAAAGCCTGCCAAATCCAACATCTAGAATATTAAACCATCTAATTATAAAGATATTAACCCACGAAGAAGGTTCTCGCAACCCTTTATAAAGTAGTGCTAGTAATACTACTTCACTATAAGTATCGCTAGACATAAACCCCTCCCTCCCCCTAATAATCTCTAGATTTAGAAGGATTATTAGCCCTAACTAGGGAATTTATTGTAAGAATAAACTAGAAAAGCGTTAAGACTATCAGTATATTATTAACTAGATAGCCTTTATCCTAAACTACTATTCTAAAGCATAGTAGAAAGGTCTTAAGCTTTTTAACGCATTCTACAAAGACTTTGCCGGTTAGACTGCTAAAGACTTTAAGAGGGCACTGTTAAGCTTATGTAGGGAATTACATACATTCCTTAGGCAAAGAGACATTCCTATAAGGACTGGCCGCGGATACCACGCCAACTCCCTCGCTGCCCTTATCATAGCCTTAGAAGAGCAGATTAAAGCATGGTTTCCTAGCTAAGCTGCCCTTTAACAACCCCCTCCTTTTGCTATAAAGACCTCCTTATAGAAATCACAAGATGCCCATTCAATTGATTAGCAAATGCGCCAAAACCCACAATCAATTAACCTCCCATTACGATAACAAGGAAGAACCCGACAACTAGTTGAATTTTCGCCGCCGCCAACGGCGTTGACCCTAACAATGACAATGACCCCTAACTAAGCCCGCCGAATTCTCTCAGACATCAACAAAACCTACACAAATAACAAGAAATACAGCGGAAAGATGTATAATTTCCTAGGTCTAAAGATGCTTATCTTTAAAGACTAATGCCTATGAAGTTATATACCTAAAGAGCTGTAGGCAAGAGCATTCCTAATTATCCTTAAAGATAATACCCTTACCTACTATATCTATAAATTAGCTAGGAAAGGCCTTACAGTTAGAGACCTAGCCAACGCTATTAGGAATCACTTTAAGACTAAAAGTAATAGGCAATTTTATTATATAGAGTGGAATTCCCTAACTTTTTAGAAGGTTTCTTTAAAGAACCCTAAGAAGAATAAGCTTTAATGCCTTAAATTACTTATTAAGTAGCTCTGCTACATCCACTGTAGACTTTACAACCCTTTCACTAAGGATATAGAGCTTTAGTAACAACTAATTGCCGCTATTAGTAGTATACTAGAATTTAGGCTTATAATGTTTTTAAGCTCCCCTACCTTTAAGGGACTTGTTAGAGACCTTCGTAAATACCTATAAATTACACAACTAGCGGATTTATAGTTATCTTAATAGCTAACTATAGCTTCCTCCCAAAACCACGAAGAAGCCCGCCGCCGCCACCACGAAGAAGCCCGCCGCCGCCATCACGAGCGATCATCTAATCGGTTCCTTAGTGACTAATTACAACAATAAAGAGGCTTCCCTCTAGTGTGCTTTATGTGCCGTAAACCCAGATGTTAGTTAATATCTCACACAGCATAAGAGCAGTAAGAAGCTAAAGAGGATTAGTGGAAGAGCCTAAGATACAAGGGATAACCCTTAGAGCAAAAATATTATATGTTTTTACACGCATTTAAGGGATAACCCGAACCTAAGTCTGACTCTAATGCTAATAATACATATCTAGCTTAGAAAGCTATAAATACATTTAGGGCAGCCCCCTAACTAACCTTTTCCTGCGAGGAGTATTCTAACTAACAAGTTAGATAACTCTATAAAGAAGAAGAGAAGAATTGCAAGGGGTACAGCCCTAGCTAGGGTGTATGACAAGAAATGTGTGGGATTTGTGTGTAGAAGAGCGAGCTTCTATAAGGAGAGGTGGGAAGGACTTTAGAAAGTCCTATTTATTGTTTTTCACTTCTTTTCTTTAGTAAACCTATAACCTATTATTAGATTAGATAGTCTATCTATTTTTTTATATATAGAACCCTGTTTTTCGAGACTTATGTAAGCTTTTTTAAGCGATTCCTTCTATAAAGAAGAGAGAATTCCTAGTGTTGGAATTGTCGGAATCGCTGCATTTTCTGGGTTAGAATGTTAACAACGGGTAAATCCGTATTAACCTGGATTGACCCGGCCAGCTGAGCCACGAGGGGAATCTAGCTATTCCTATAGGTTGGAACCCTTAGCGAAAACTCTGCATATCCCGTGGCCTGCCGTGGCCTCCCATGGAATGTGCTATAAAGACCCCTTTAGCTAGGCTACACACTTAGGAAGAAAATAAGAGCACCTTAAGATACACGCAGACCCTATGATAATAGTGACGTCCTGCGTTGTGCCCTTCACCTATGTTATCCTAGGATAAATCCCAACATTAACCTTATAAACTAAAATTAAAATTTTAATAAAAGTGCTTTAAATTATAAATAAAATAATACTTATAATAAAAATAACTATATAAAATCTAATAAAACTAAGTATAATTAAATAATTTATAGTTTTATTTATTTTAATAAAAAAGAAATTAATATTTTAAGTAAGTTTTAATAAAACCTTTAGTAAACTCTTTTTTTTTCTTAATAAATTAGCTTTATAGCTTTATACTTTAAAAATTAATAGCTTTAGCTTTATTAAATATAATTTTAAAGTAAGTAATTTTTTATACTAATTAAGTTTTAAACTATCTTTATACTTTTAATTAAATAATTTAAAAGTTTTATAATAAGTTTTTTATAATTATTTATTTTAGTTTTATAAGTTTAATTAGTTATAATAAAGTTTAACTTTAAATTATAACCTTTAATTATATATTATTATTTTTATATAATAAAATAAGTTATATAAAGGTTACTTAACTTACTTTACTTAAGTAAAACTACTATTTATAATAAAAGAAAAAAAAATATATACTATATATTTAAAAGTAAAGGGTATATATATAACTAAAGCTATCTTTATTATATTTTAAATTTCTTATATATATAGATTTAGCTTTAAGTTATTAAGGCTATATAAAAGAAAAATAATTAAATAGCTTTTTATTTAATTAAATAATTTAAGTTATTAAGAAATAAAATAATAATAATTTTAAAATAAAATATAAATAATTATATTATAATAATAACTAGAATTATAATAATTAATAGTATTATAATAATAAGTGCTTTTATACCTATATTTTAAAAAAGAAAAATAAAAAATAAATAATTTTTTTTAATTATTTAAGGACTTAGGACTTATTTATATTATTTAATTAAATAGTTTAATTATATTATACTAAGGTCTTACTCCTTTAGCTACTACAATGCCTTCTTCTAAATGACCGCGGTCTATGTTCCTTCTCCCGCAACACAATAGTTTATACTTAAATACTTATAATTAGCCTTAAAATATTAATATTTTATATATTAAAAGAATAATTATTAATTTATTATTATATCTTAGCCTTTAAAGAAAAAATAATATATTTCTTAATATAATATATTAATTTCAGTATAATATATATTATTCACTTATATAGCTAAATTGTAAAGTTCTTAAAAATATATATTAATAAAAAAGATATTACTTTAAAAATCCTTTAATAAAAAGCTTAGTAATAAATTATTTAAATACTCCTTACTATTAAGTTATATTTTTATTTAGGTAAGTAAATAAGCTATAGTAATAAGTTATAATAGTTACTATAGCTACTTTTAAAATATAAATTTATTTTATTTATAATAAAAAAAGTATTAAATTACTTTACTTAAAATCTAAGTTAATAGTAAAAGTAGTAATAAAAAAAAGAAAGGAGTTTTAGTTATTAAGCTTATTTTTTAAATATTTTATATAAGCTAATATAATACTTTAGGTTTTTATAGTTTATAAAGTAATAAAAGGTTTAGCTATATTATATAATTTTACTAACTATACCTTAAGGTAGAAAATAATACTTAAAAGCTTTTTATTATAAATTATATAATTCTATTTTATTAATAATAAATATACTAAGTAATATATAATAAAGTCTAAAATACTATTTAAATTATATTAAAAAGGTAGCCTTTAAGTAACTTTCTTAATATATTAAACTTTAATACTATATCTTTTTTAGAATTTTATTATATTAAAATAAGGTATAAAATAAAAGCATTTTAAAGGTATTAAAATACTACTTTATATTTATTAAACTAATAAAAAAATCCCTTTTTTTATAAGTATAAAAAAAATATGTTAAATTTATAACGTTTAGTATAAACTTTTAATAATGATTTATAAAGCTTAAAATATTATATACTTTATATATATATATAAAGCTTTTATTTTACTATAGCCTTTACTTTAGCTAAATTTAAATATATAGCTTAACTTATATATATAATAAATTGTAGGTTTTTGACTTTTTAAATATAAAAAGTATACTTCTTAGTATTAAAATATAAGCTTATTTATTAAAGCTATAAAAAATTCTCTTAAGTTAAATTTATATATTTTTTATAAAACTCTTTAAAGTAAAAAGAAATATTATTTAAGTAAGCTATAATATATATACTAAGTATATTATTAAGTATACTATTAATAAAATACTAAAAGCTAGCTAATATATTAATTAAACTAAAGGAATATATAAGCTACTTATAAACCTTAAACTAAATATAAAATACTATAAAATATTTATTACTTTTAATTATTTATAAATAATAAAAACCTAAAGAAATATTATGCTTTATAAACTATTTTACTTTAGCTATAAAACATAATATTTTCTTAATAAAAAGTAGTAGGTAATAGTTTTAATTTATAATAATATTTAAAATATAATAATTTATATAAAAATACTAATTTATATTTATTTTCTTTATTAATAAAACTAAACCTACTATTAATAAAGAATAATATGTATTTATTCTTTATTTATAAGATTTATTAATTATTTTAAAATCTTATAAAGCTAATTATAAAGTAATTTAACAGGAAGGCTTATAGAAGGGTAGTATAAATTTATTTTTATTTTTATAAAAATAAATGTCGTAATTTATATAGCTTTTATAAAGAAATAAAATATTAGCTTTTTCTTTATAAAATAAATCCTTAAAATTATATAATATTTTAAAAAGCTAAGCTTATATATGTCTTTAATTTAATACTAAAGAACTTAATATAAAAGCTAAAGCTTAATTTATTTTTTATAAGCTAATAACTATAAAGTAAATTAAAGTATTTAATTTAATAGCTTACTTAGTAAAAATAGTGTAAATTAATTCTAAAATTATAAATATAAGTATTAATATATAGTAAGCCTTAAATATATATATTATAAGTTTTAAATAAAATTTAATAACGAATAAGCATTAGTTTATATATAGTATAATGTAGTTATAAGGAAGCTATAATACCCTTAACATATAATTATAAAAAAGGTTTAAAATAATATAAGCTATTATTAAAAGTATTTAATTATTTAAATTAGCTTTAAAATAAACTAAATTTGTAATATAAAAATATATATTAAAGCTATTTTAATAAAATAAAATAATATAAATAGTTATAATAAAAGTATATAAATAATGAAGTTAAAATCTTGAAAGGCTAAGAGTTTAAGCTATTTTTTTTACTTACAATAATAAAAGTATTATATTTATTATTTATCTAAATATTAATAAATATAATTTTATTATAAATAAATAAGAGAAAAAATAGTATTTCTTTTATTATTTTTTTATTTTTTTATAAACCTTTAGTTTATACTTTATATATAAATACTTTATATTTTATATATTATAATGTCTTTCTTTACTAAAATTTAAATAATAAGCTTATTTTTTTAAAATTAAAATTCTTTTTAAATATAATTAGCTTTTTATTAAAAGTATAAAAAGTATAAATAAAAGTAGCTAAGCTAATTATATAAAGTAAATAAGTAAATAGCTAAAAATATTTTAAAATTTAAACTACTTTCCTTAATACTTAAGTAATATATATATTACTTAATATAATATTATTACTTATATATTAGCCTTAAGGCTTTAAAAAGTAAATAATATTAATACTTATTATATTTATATTATTATTATAATTATAACTTAAGTATTAATATTATTAAGCCTTAACTTATTTTTTAATTAAATATAAGTTAATATTTAAAGTAATACTATAATATTATATAATTATTATTAAGCAATTTAAATAAAAAATATTATAGCTTATATAGTAATTTCTTATTTACTTATTAAAACTTATATAAAGCTTTATAAGTTTTATTATATTAATTTATATATTATTATTTATAAAGTAAAGCTTTTATTTAAAGTAAATAAAAGAATTTATAAATTATTTATTTAATTATTACTTTATTTAATTAAGCTTAAAAATAATATATTGTTTTTAATATAAGTTTATAAATACCACATTAAAGTATTTAAAAAAGTAGCTTAAAGTATATAAATAGTTATTATTAAAATTAAAAAATAATATAATATATTTTTATATTATAAATAATAAGTTTTAATAAATAAAAAACTATTTATTATAGTCAATATTAATAAAGTTAAAGTTAGCTTTTAACTTATATATTATAATGCTTTATTAAGCTTAAAAAAAAGCTTTATTATTATTATAAACTATTTTTATAAAAAGTAGTTTATAATAAAGCTATATTAAATTAAAGTTTATTAAGGTTTTTATAAAAATAGCCTAATTTACTATAATTACTTAATAAAATAATTCCTTAAACTAAGCTATTATTATAAAAATAGTTTTATAAAAGTAATATAAGTTCTATATATTACTTAATTAAGCTAATTATTTATAGTATAAAAAGTTTATTATATTACTTATTTAAATATAATTATTATAAAGTATATAAAAATTATTATTAATTATTATAAATTAGCTTAAAAGGTATTTATAATTTAAAATTAATAGTATTATTATTAACTATAAAGAAATTAAAAAGAAACCTTAGTATTACCCTCCTACCTTTTATTAAATATAGACTTATAAATAGGGCTAGCCCTAATAGCATATAACGCTCCCTCTCTCTCTCCCTACTATACCTCTGATAAGGATCTAAGCATTTAGCTTAAATCCATTATAAATACCTAAGTTACCTAAGTTATACTTTTAGTATTTCTAGGCTTTATACTTAACTTATTTTTACTAAAGAATTTATAAGCTTATTTAAAGCTTAAAAAACTAATAAAATTAATACTTATTATAGCTATATCTTTATTATAATTATATTTAATATAAAAGTAATAATAAGCTTTAATATATTTCTTAATTTAATATAAGTTAATATTTAAAGTAATATTATAATATTATATAATTATTATATAAGAATTAAAGTAAGGAATATTATAGCTTATATAATAATTCTTTATTTATTTATTAAGTTTTATTTAAAGCTATATAAGTTTTACTATATATTTTTTTATATTTTTATTGATAAAATATAACTTTTATTTAAAATTGTTATGGACTGGCCTAGAGGCTACTGTAATCTAGCGTTAATAGAATGTATTATTACTTTTAAGGAAAAAGGAGAAGAAAGAAAGGTTTTTTTATAGCTTTTTTAATATTATTTCTTTATAAATACCTTAAGTAGGCCTATTTAGGCTACTTAAGGTAAGTATACTATAGCTATTATACTTACTTTACTTAGCCTTTTTTATCCCTTTAAGAATTTAAGCTTTTAGCTTAAATTTATTATATAGCCCCTTTTTTACTTATATATTAAAGCTAAGTAATTATTAAAGTAGTTCTATATTAGCCCTTAGCTAATTATACTTTTCTCTTTAATAAGAGCTATTTTACTACCTTTATATATAATTATATATTACTATATATATATTATTATTATTATATATATTAATTACAGTAGGTTTAGTAATATAGTTATATACTTATTTACTTATACTATATTATTATTATATATATATATTATTATTATTATAGGTTTATTATTATTATAAGCTATATTTAGTTTATTACTTTATAAATACTATTTTATTAGTTAATTATATTTATTTTTAAGCTAATTAACTAACTTATATTATTAATATTAATATTTTAATAAAGGGTTTATAAAATTTTATAAAAGCCTTTATTATTTTATATTAAAGGTTTCTTTTAAGCTTATTTTTATATATTTATATATTTTTCTTTTTTATATATACTTACTTTTAATTCTTTATTATATATAATTATATTTTTACTATATTTATTTTATTATTTAACTTATTTTTACTTTAAAACCTATTTATATTAATTTAATTTTTATTTATAAACCTTTTTATATCTTTTTTATATTTATAATACCTTTATTATACTTTTAAGCTTAATATTATATAGTTTTTTAATATATTATTTTTTAAATTATAATAAAAACTAATTAGTTTTACAAAAACTATAATTATTATTATTAAAGTATTAATTTCTTTTTTTTTATTTTTTTTTAGCTATTTTAATAGCTATAGTTTAAAAAATAACTTAAATAATAAAATATTTAATATTATTTAATATTACTTTAAAGAGTATTTATATTTACTATATTAAAAAAATATACTATATAGCTAATTTAATTATTATTATTTAATTAAAATAAAAGTATATTATATTTATTAATATAAAAAAATATATATATTTAAAAGCTATATTTTTATATTATAAATACTAATTTATATTATACTTTTTAAAAAATAAAAGCTATTATTAAATAAAGTATATTTTTTTATAGCCTTAAATATAGCTATAAAAAACCTATATAAATAGTATTTTTTAAGTAATTTATAAATATATTTTATAATATTTATATTATTATTTAAATATATTATATTATTTTAATTACTTTTATTAATAATTTTTTATTTATATTTATTATATTTTTATTTAATAGTTTTATATTTAAAACTATTATAACTATATTACTTTTATTTAAAGTTTTTATTTTTTTTATTTATATATATTATTACTTTAATTAATATTAATATAATATAAAATTTAAGACTTATTATTTATAATTTATATATTATTATTATTACTTTTTTATTATTAGTTTTAATACTTATTTATATTTATAATATATTTTAATTTTTTTTAATAAGCTAATAATACTAGCTTTTTATTTTTTAATATTATACTTTTTTTATATTATATACTATTATTTATTATATACTTAGCCTTTATTATAAATACTCTTTACTAGCCTTTTCTTTCTTTAAATATAACCCCTTTAATATTTACTTATATTAATATTAATATACCTATACTTTATTATTAAATTATTTATATTTTTATTAATACTTATATTCCCTTTATATTAAATACTTTATATAATTAGTTATATTAATTACTTAATTACTTTTTCTTTAATAATAAAATAAAGAATATTTTGTTTTACTTTATTATTAATAGTTAAGGAAATAATATATTTTTTAAGCTTATTAAAATTTATAAAACTTTTTATATTAATTAGTATTATTTATATTATTATTTATATTATAAAGTAAGCTTTTTTAAAGCTAATAATAATAATAATATAAAACTTATTACCTTTAATTTTATACTCTTTATATTTTTTATTAATAATATTAAGGTTATAAATATTTTATTTAATAATAAGCTAAGTTTACTTTACTTTTTTTTTATATTAGCTTTATTATTAAGCCTTTAAGTATTTTTTTTAGCTTTTTTTAATAATTTCTTTATATTTAAAATACTTATATTTATTAAGTATTAATAGCTATAATAAAATGTATTTAAAAAAAATAATAAAAATAAAGTAATTAAGCTAAATTCTTTATAGGTTTATATTAATATTTAAAGGTAAATAAATTATATATATAATAAAATAAATACTTATAAAAGTTATATATATAGTATTAAAAGTTTAGCTTTAAAATAGCTTATTATATATTTATATATCTCTTTATTATAACTTAAAATATAATAATACTTTAATATTAATAAAGTTTTTTAATAGTTTTTAAGTAAGCTATATATAACTTACTTATTTAATTAAAATATTATACTTATTTCCTTACTTTTAAGTATTATATATAATTACTATATTCTTTACTATATACTTATATAAGCTTAAATTCTTATTTTTTAATATTAATATTAAGTTAAGTTTAAAATTAACTAATATTTATAATAATAATAAGTTAATTACTATATACTTTAAAGAATTAATATAAAAATTAAAGTAAATATTATATAAAATATTTAAATAAACTATAAAAAGTATAAGTATTTTAAAAACTTTATATTTAGCTATAATTTAGTTTAGTTTTTAATATAACTAATTTATTTTAATATATTATAAGCTAAGCTATACTATATTCTTAATATAAAAAGCCTTAGCTAGTTAATAGAATTTATTTATTATATTTTATTAGTATTATTAAATAAAATCTATAGCTACTTAAGCTAAAGCTATATTTTTTTAAAAAGCTTTAAAAAATAAAGCTATTTATTTTTTAAGTATTATTATACTTTTTTATAAAAAAAAAGCTAATTAAATAAGTTTTATATTATAGCTATAAAAGGCTTAGTTAATATTTATTTTTATTATTATTAATATAGAATTATTAAGTATAAGTTAATAAGCTAATAAATACTTAGCTTAATTAAACTATAAAAAGCTAATTATAATATATAAAACTACTTAAACTTTTTAATTAATATATTCTATACCTTTATTAATTTATAAATAATATATTATATAAAAAAGCTATTTTATATTTATAAAAAAGTAAAGTATAAATTAAAACTATTTTATTTAATTTAACTTTTAATTTAAAATAATTTAAAAAAAGAACCTATAAAACCTTTATTAATAAAAATAAAAATATTTTATATATACCTTAGTTATTATATTTATTATAGCTTTTAGCTAAATAAACTTAAAAAGCTAATTTATAATAATTATTAAATAATAAAGTAAGCTTTTATTCTTTATTAATAAGTTTATTATAAAATTTATAAAAATTTATAATTAAAACTAATTTAAAGCTAAAATAAGTTTTAATAAGCTTTATTATAATTATTAGCTTTTTTAACTATTTATATAATAATAATTTTATATATATTATATTATATCTTTAAATATACTTTCTTAGTAATAATTATACTAAAGTACTTAAAATATTATATTATACCTAAAGTAGCTAAGTAAAGGTAACTTATATATATATTTAATTAATATAATAATAAAGGGTTTAAACTAAAGAACTTAAATTTAGCTTTAAAATTAAAGAGTATTATAAGTATTTATATTATAATTAATAATCTAAGCTTTTATATTTATTATATTTAAAAACTTTTACTTACTTAGCTAAATAGCTTACTATTTATAAATATATAATTTATTAGCTTAAAAGCCTTAATTTTATAGAAACTATAAGTATTTATTATAAAAAAAAGGTAGCTAAAGAGTAGCTTATTCTTTTTTCTTTATTAATTTAATTATATAAGTTCTTTTTTTATAATATTTCCTAGCCTTTAGCTCTCCTTTATTATATTATTTTTATAGCCTTTTAATAAGTTTATTTTAAGTATTATTTATATTTTACCTAATAGCTTAGTATTTATATATTATAATATAAAAAGGGTTATAAGTAATTATTATTATAAAAAGTCTTTAAACTTATTTTATTTTTATTATAATAAAGTATTAAGCTTATTAGCTAAGTATTTTAAGTAGTAATATAACTAAAAATTATAAAAAGTAAGTATTTTTAATTAATATATTTATTACTTTAATATTTTTTAAAGTATAATAAAGTACTTTAAATTTTTATAATTTATAAAAATAATAAAGAAATAAATAATACTTTAAAGCTTTATTTCTTAAGCTTTAAAATATAAAATAATTATTAATAGCTTTTTATTATAAATTATATAATTTTACTAAGCTAAAGTTAAATAAGTAAAGTAATAAGCTATAAAATATAAAACTCTCTTTAAATTATACTATAAAAGGTGTTTACTTATAGCCTTTTTAAAAGTATTAACTTTTTATAATATATTTTAGTTAAGGTTTTATTATATTAATATTAAATATAGAATAAATACTAATTTAAGCACTTTAAATACTAAAGTATATATATTAGTTTATTAAAAAAAAACCCTTTTTTTATAAAAGTTAATAAAAGCTTAATAAGCTTTAAAAAGGTTTTAATAAATTTTTAATAAAAGTTAGTAAATTTTAAAAAGCTTTTAATTTTTTATATTTATATTAATAATTTTTAATTATAAATAACTATACTTTTTTTAAAGTTTAAATAAATATTTGTTTTAGTCTTTATAATAAACTTAATATATTTAATCTTTTAAACTCTAAAACTATACTTATTAATATTTAAATAAAGCCTTATTTTTTATAATTATAATAAAATAAAATAAGTTTTTTATATATAATTTCTTTATAAGCTAAAAATATAAATAGAAATATTATTTAAGTATATTATAATAAAATCACTAAAGGTAAACCTTAATATATTATTAATATTATACTAAAATATAGTAAAGGTATTAATTAATTTAAAAAATTAAATAAGTTACTTAAAAAGCCTAAATTATATTTAAAAAGCTATAAAATATTTATTTATTTTATAATATAAAAGTAATAAAATAAAGCTTATATATTTAGTTTTATAAATTAATAAGTTTTAGTAAATAATTATAATAGTTCTTTAATTAATAATAAAAAGTAATAATTTTAATTTATAATTTAATTAAATAATTTATAGTTTATATAAAAGTATTACTTTTTTTAGCCTTTTTTATAAAAAGTATTAATATAATTACTAAAAATAATAAAGTATAAATTTATTCTTTATTTATAAGCTTAACTACTTATTTATAAATTCTTAATAATTAGTTTTATAGTATATTATATAAAGAAAATTATAAAAAGTTTAAAATAAAGCTATTTAGGTTTTAATAAAGTTAAATATAGTAATTAATATAGCCTTTATATAATAATAATTTCTATATTTTTTTTTATTAAATAAGTTTATAAAGTTTTAAAGCTTTTATAAAAAACTCTTAGCTTTTAATAAAACTTAATTAAGCTTTATTTTTATAGTTAAAGTTAAATTAATTTTATAAAAACTTATTATAAAAAATTATATATTAAATTACTTTTTTATTACTTAATAAATTATTTTTATATAAACTAAACCTAAAATAGTTAATATTAAGCTAGTAATTTAGTAAGTATTTAAAGGTATTACTTCTAAGCTATTTTTAAATTATATAATTAAGTAATAAAGTATTAAATATAACTTAATATTATTTTAAGCTAGCTAAAATATACTTAAAATATAGTTTTTTATAAAGCTTAAAATAATATAAATAGCTATAAAAAATATTTATTTATTTATATCTTTTTAAAAATATACTAAATATATAATTTATATTCTTAACTTAAATATAAAGTAGCCTTTTTATATAATCTTTATTATTATAATAATAATATAAGGTATTAAAAGTAAAACCTATTAAAAGCTTAATTATTAAGTAATTTTTTTATTAATAAAAATAAAGCTATTATACTTATTATTTACTTAAGTAATAAAAAAAGTAATATTATTATAAAAAAAAGTAATAATTTTATATATATCTTTATATTTAAAAAGTTTTTTTTTAATTATTTATTTTTTTAAATATATAACTTTATATATTAATTACCCTTTTTTTATTAAGTTTTAAGCTAAAAAAGTATTTTTTTTAAGTTTATTTTAAAGTTTTTAGTAACTTTTTTTATATTTATTATATAAATATTTATAATATTTTTAAAAAGTATTATTAAAAAAAAATTATAAAATTAATAATATAAAGTAATATTATAATAAAAGTATTATTTAAGCTTTTAATATTTATTTTATTTCTTTAAAATTATTTAAATAATATATTATTAATTCTTTTTTTTATTTTTTAAGCTAGTTTTTTAAAATTTTATAAAGTTAATTTTTAATATTTTTATATTATTATCTTTATTTTACTTAGCCTTTATTTAATATAATACTTTTATTTACTCTTTAAAGTAATAGAAATTAATATTAAGTATAATATTATAATAATACTTTATAGCTTTATTATAGTTTATTTAAAATATATTATATTTTATATAATAATTATATATATACTTATTAAATATTATATAAATTTTAATAAGCTTTATTAAATTTTTTTAATAAATACCTTTAATTAATATTAATTTTTATTTAAAGTAAATATAAAAGTTAATAAAACTCTTTATTAATTACTAATAAAGTTAATTAAGCTTAAAAATAATATATTTTTATTAATATAAATTTATATATATTTTATTAAAATAAATTAAAAATTAATAAAAGTTATAATTAAAGTTTTTTTTAAACTTAAAAAAAAAATAATTTAAGCTTAAACTTATAATATTAAGCTTTAATAAATAAAAAACTATTAATTATAATTATTATTAATAAAGCTTTAATTTATATTTAGCTTATAAATTATTAAGCTTTTTTATACTTTAAAAAAAACTTATTTTTATTATAAAAGCTTTTTATTAAAAATAGTTTATATTTTATATATTTTATATTTATTATTATTTAAGTTTTATTTAAGCTTAATATAACTTAAAAGTTATTAAAAGCTAATATATTTTAAATAAGTTTTTTTAGCTATACTTTTTATTATATAATTATTTTATATAAATAATATACTTTTTATAAAATTATATATTAAGCTTTATTACTTTTAAAATATTTATTATTTATTTTAAATTAAGCTTATTTAAATTTATAAAAAAAAAGTAATAAATATTATAAACTAGCCTAAAGGTTATTATAATTTAATATTAATAGAATATACTATAACTTTTAAAAAAAAAGAAAAAAAAAGATTTTTCTATAGCTTTTCTAATACTATCTCTTTATAGGTACCCTAAGTAGGCCTATCTAGGCTGCTTAGAGCAAGCATACTATAGCCATTACGCTTGCCTTAGCCTCTCTTGTCCCTCTAAGGATCCAAGCTTCTAGCTTAAATCTATTACAAAAATAAATAAAAAAGTTTATAAATTATTTATTTAAGTATTATTTAAGTTAATTTAATTTTATAATTATATATTTTTTAAATCAAAGTTTATAAATATAATTTTAAAGTAATTAAAATAATAGCTTAATATATATTAATAATTATTATTTAGCTTAAAATATAAAGTTATTTATATTTAAATTATAAATAATAAGTTTTAATAAATAAAAAACTATTTATTATAATTAATATTAATAAAGTTTAAATTAGTTTTTAATTTATATATTATAAAGCTTTATTAAGCTTAAAATAAAGCTTTATTTTTATTATAAAAGTTTTTTATTAAAAACAATTTATATTTAAGTTATATTTAATTAAAGTATATTAAAGTATTTATATAAGATATTTAATTTATTATAGCTATATAATTATATATTTTTTTAATTTAAGTTTTTATTAAAGTAATAATTTTATAAGAATAATATAAGTTTTATATATTATCTAATTAAGCTATTTATTTATAATATTAAGGGTTTATTATATTATTTATATATATATAAATAGTATAAATAATAGTATAATAAATAATAATTATTAAAATTAGCTTAAATAATTATTATAATTTAGTATTAATAAAATTATTATTATTTATAAAAAAAAATTACTATTTCTTCTTATTATATATTTATTTTATATATAATATATATTTATAGGGTCTACTTTATAGGTATAGTAAGTTGCCTTATATGCTCCTCTCCTACTCTGCTAAGAATCTAAGCCTCTAGCTTAAATCTATTATAAAAACTAGTATAAAGTAACTCTAGCTTTACTATAGTACTTAAAATAAATATATATAGGTTTTCCTCTCTAAGCTAGGGTTTTTTCTATATAATATTAATAGCTAAGGTACTAGCTATTAGGCTTAGCCCAAGTAGGGTAATAATAATAATAATAATAATATATATAAAAGGTTAAGCTATTACTAAAGTTAATAAGTTATAGATAAAGTTAATATGTAAATAAAAATAAAATAAAGACAATATAGAAAAAAATATATTAAAACAAAATTAATATTTTTTTTATAAAAAAAGCTTAAACTTTAAAATTATATAAAATATTTATATAAAATTACTATATTTTGTATACTTAAAACCTTTATTAAAGCTATTTATAGTTATTTAATTTATATTAATTTATTCAAAGTAAAAAACATTATTATAAATTCTTTATATAATTTATCTATATTATAAATTAATATATTTTATACAACTATATACTTTTCATTTTATATATTTACTTTAATATTTTAATTATTTATAAGTAATAATAATAATTAAATTTAATTAAATATAAAGTTTTCAATAAATTAAAAAATTTGAATAATAAACATACTAAAAGTATAAAATTAAGGAATTTAATCTTTATAATATTCAATATAACTATAAAGTATTACTTTAAAGCTTAAAAATAATATTATAATTAATTATTATAATATAATTAATAATTAAGTACTTTATACTAAAGTTATTATTATAAAAAGTATTATTATAACTATAAACTTAAAAAATAGTAATTAATAATAACTTTACTTAATATATTATTAAAAGTAATTTTTAGATTCTTTATACTTTAAAAATACTTTTAAAAATACTTTTTTAAATTTATATAAATTTACTTAAAAGCTAAATTTATTATATTAAGCTTATTTATTATATAAATAATATTAAGTTTTATATATATTAAAAGCTAGTTAAAGTAATTAATTTTATAATATTAATTCTTTAAAACTTTAATTATTAAAAGGTTTTTTTAATAAAATAAATCTTAGAATTAAGTAATTAAAATATATAAATATAAATTAAGCTAAAAGTATTATTTTATTAAAGAATATAATTAAATAATAAGTTAAATTAAAATAATTAATATAAAAAACATTTTAAGCTAAAAATATATAAAATATATTTAATTTATTAAACTTTGAAAAAAATTAAGTTTTTAATAATTAAATTTTATTTAATTAATTAAATAATCTTATAATTTTATAATAGCTTAATAAAATTTATAATAATTTTAAATTTTAAACTTTCTAAGTTTTATTTTTTTAAAGCTTAATATTAAGAATTAGTATTAAAATACTTTTTTAAACATTTTAAATATAATTACTAAATTATATATAAGGAAGATAATATTATAAAAACATATAAAAAATTATAAAAAATTTAATAAAAAAATAAAATATTAAAAAAGCTAAAAGTTTAAATTTTTTATAAAACTAAATAATTTTTATTATATTTATTATTTTATAATAATTATTAAATATTATTAGTTTTATAATAATAATAATAATAAACTAAAGTATATAGTAAATTATTATAATATTAAGTTCCTATAACTTTAAAATTTTTTTATTTAATTTAATATATATATAAAATTAAACCTAATTATTATATATATTAATTATAATTTTATATTAAATTAAATATAACTTGTTATTAAACTAAATTTAATATTTCTATATTAATGATATATTATATAATAAAAATACTATAAAACAAAAAATAGTTTTTAAAATTTAATAAGGAATTACTTTTAAATTTTTTTTTAAAAAAGTAAGTTTTAATTTAGTAATATTACTAGTTTTACCTTTAAACCTTAGAAATAATTTAGATTATATTTACCCTACTTACTTGCCCCTAATTCCTATATCACTAGCATAATAAGCTAAATGTATAGTACTTTATATATTATAGTAAGTTATATTATAAGATAAGTCTCTCTTATACCTAAAGTTATATAGAAAAATAACCTAGTAATTAAATACTAGCATATAACCTATATATATACTATACTCTATGTATATATATGAGCTATACACTACACTCTGCCTATATATTATATTTATAATTATACACTATAAATATACTATACTTTTTGATTATATCTCTTAAGCACTATATTTAGAATAGTATATGCATTACCTATACAATACGCTACTATAATATAAGAAGGTTACGCAGAGTCCCTCAAAGCTAGACCAATAGCACATTGACAAAAAGTGGGTCGGTACATGGGTGGCTGTAGCCTTCTCGGCATTAAGGGGATAGGGCGGAAGTTAATACGCCCAAGCAGGCCTGGTTGAGATCCGGCGTCCAGGATGGACATGATCACGTGGTTTCCCCTTTCGTGCTTCTAGCTTTAGGTCACGTGAATAGCACCCACCATTGGCAAAGTGTGCTCTCGAACTCTAGGGCCGCAAAACCCTACTTGCAAACTCGGGATCCAAGTGCGAGCTTTGTCAATCACGGCAGTTACTACCATCCCATCTTCGTGCGGTAACATCTGAGACTGGTGCGTATAATGCTCGTCAACTCCATCCAAACTCAAAAAAACCTTCTGACGATCGACGTCTCTGACTTTTCATAGCAATCATGGCTGGAGGTAAACCACGCGGTCTCAATGCGGCGAGAAAGCTGCGAACCAACCGAAAAGACCAAAAATGGGCCGATCTTCACTACAAGAAGCGTGCTCTAGGCACTGCCTTCAAATCCTCGCCATTTGGCGGCTCTTCTCATGCCAAGGGTATTGTTCTTGAGAAGGTTGGCGTTGAAGCCAAGCAACCCAACTCAGCCATTCGAAAGTGTGTCCGTGTTCAATTGATCAAGAACGGCAAGAAAGTCACTGCCTTTGGTACGTCCATGTGTCAGTGGCGCCCTGTTCTCTCACTGTAATCTAACCATTTCATACAGTTCCCAATGACGGTTGTCTCAATTTTGTGGATGAAAATGACGAAGTTCTTCTCGCTGGTTTTGGTCGCAAGGGCAAGGCCAAGGGTGATATTCCTGGTGTTCGATTCAAGGTTGTTAAGGTCTCAGGTGTCGGCCTGTTGGCTTTGTGGAAGGAGAAGAAGGAGAAGCCTCGGTCGTAAGCAGAATGTTCATCGAGTTTCGTTGGAGAGGGTGACAGTTCAGTCAATTTTTTGGCGTGGGAAGGTATAGGCTTCTATCGCACTGGCAATCTAGGTTGGGTTTTTTATCATAAATGACTAGACTACGAACTACAGCTACACGTTTCATTCGGCGCCAGCCAAATCCCCAAGCTAATGTCAGTCTATGATGATAACAATTTCAATGCTCATAACGTGTTTGCAAGAAATATATGTTGCATGCCCATTGTCTCCTTTTAATGAAGGTTCTCATTTGCAATGTCTTCTGTCTCGTCTTTCGAAATGCAAAAAAGATAGTCAACCGCCAGTCCAAAGCTAATGCTACCACCCGTGATCCAGCATCCATTCACGAACCACCACCAACAGTCCTTCACGTCTTTCAAATTGACCTTGTGGATCATGATGCCCAATGTTATCGCAGCGCCACCGCAACTGCCAATGAAAAAGGCAGGACCAGCTCCCGAGGCTAGGCCTGCCGCAGCAAGTAAGGCAATTTGTGTCGCAGCTAAGCCGGTAAGTATCGTCTTGGTTTGGGCATGATGCTTCAAAGCTATGCTTTTAATGCCTGCATTGACATCATCTTTGATGTCCAAATGTGCGTATATCATGTCATACAGAATTGTCCAAGCAATATTTGAAGAGTACAGGCAGGCCGCAGCCGTCAAAGCCGACGAATTCAACAATAAATCCACACACAATGCGGGAAATCCCATAATTGCTCCCCATGAGAAGGTCAAGCCGAGAACGAATTGAGGATAGTAAGTCACCCTCTTTGCAAGTGGATAGCTTGCAACAAACAGCAGGCTCGGAATGCCGTAAAAAAGACATGGGGTGGGAAATTGCAACAATATACCCAAACCTGCCAAAAGTTGCACACCAGTGAACACCAGGCCCTTGAAGGGAGATATCGCCCGACGAGCAATTGGACGTAGTCGAGTACGAGTAACATACGGATCAAGATTTCTGTCCCATAAGTCGTTGATCGTACAACCAGCTCCACGCATGATTAATGCGCCGGACAAGAATAACAAAGAGGTGCTGACAACTGACCCAACGGACGCAACCGGTGCTGTCATTGAGGCTGCCATTAATGTAGAAAAAAGGCAAGGAAAAAACAAATAATAGGTTCCAGAGGGCTTATCGATGCGAATGAGTTCGGCATAAGGAACCCAAGAAGCCGGAATGCGCGATAGGATCCCAGACTTCGGCGGTTGATAGTCTATTCGGTGTTCATGCTTGTGTGGCTTTGCTGGTGGATCGTCCACGGACTCTTTGAGTGAGGCTTGAGGAAACCTTCGATACTGTCCTCTGCTTAGATATCTGGAGAAAGCGATCACTCTTGCACTTCTGTGAGAAAAAGTTGTGATGGGTTTCGCCATAACAAGGTCCTGCCGAAGTGACATGGCGAAAGCGCCAGGCAAGAGCTTAGGCACGTTGAATAGCCTCATTTTGAAAGAGTATCTGTAAAAACAATTCCAATTTTGTCAATGAAGCAGTCCTCGCTCCAAGGGGGAGCATTTAAAAAAAAGTTGACAACGGAAGTAATTCCGCACTTTGAAAATTGTACATCCTTCCGAGCGTGAAGAATAAGATCGAGAAGTATCACGTGATTTTTAACATGGACGCGGTCGCGTTCACTTGTGAAGGTCCACTTTGTGAATCAGCTATCTTCTTCCTTCTGCACAAGATCCCGGCCTTTTGCGAGACGTCCTATAATCAATGTTTAATCTCCAATCTTTAGTCATCTTCACTCCTGGACTGTTTCCATCTGCCTAGCGCACGTTTCGCCAACCTTGGCATAAAATCATGGAGATATGCCTATAATGATCGCATATTTCAGGAGCTACTGCAACGATGCCGACATCACTTCATCCTCAAGCAAAATTCGATCCTTTGCCTCCAGATTTGGATCTCCAGAATCTGGTA
Source organism: Claviceps pusilla (assembly GCA_018360225.1). Classification (NCBI taxonomy): domain Eukaryota; kingdom Fungi; phylum Ascomycota; class Sordariomycetes; order Hypocreales; family Clavicipitaceae; genus Claviceps; species Claviceps pusilla. Next base: position 7,064 of record SRPW01000079.1, on the reverse strand, counting down.
GAACAAACTCCAAATTTCAAATGGGTTCAAAGAGTCTCGAGACATCAAATTCGAAGTCTCGGCCAATTGGAGTTCGAGAAGCTTATCAAAATACATGTTGTTGACGGCGGCAAGCCGCTCGTCATCGACGGGTGGGAGGCAATGCTACCGAGATGGCTGTTTAATGCCAAATGGCTCGAACAAACCTATGATAAGAAGCGTGAGCTTACTCAAATGACCCTTCAATTGACGAACGCTAATCTTTGTAGAGGAGAACGTGCGTGATATAACTGCTGGAAATGATATACCAATGACAACTGGGCATTATTTAAGATCCATGGAGCAGTTAACGAATCAATGGACTCCGCAAAACTTCAGAGATGAACGTCGGCAGAGGCTGTATCTCAAAGATATTGATTGCCCGCCTGAATGGCACGAGGTTCTGCAAAAGAGTTTACACCCCAGCTTGTTTTATTTGAACGAGAATGTGACCATGCATGCATCATCTGTCACCGCACAAAAGCAACATGCAGTCGTACATCACAACTCTGGTGAACAACCAGATGAATCTGCGTTAGCCCCTGCAGGTGACCTGATGTCAAGCCTACCGGAAGTCATGCGAGCACAAAACTTAATGTGTTACATTGGCCACGAAGGCACATACACACCAGCTCATCGAGAAATGTGCGCATCTTTAGGTCATAATATCATGGTCGAGGCGTCGGGCGACAGCCAGGGCGAAAAACCTGGCCACTCTATCTGGTTCATGACTGAGAGCAAGGATCGTGACGTGGTGCGCGAATATTTTTTGTCAATGTTGGGTCACGATATTGAGATTGAAAAACATTTCGCACAAGTCAATGCCTGGAAAAAGGCCCCCTTCGATGTTTATCTTGTCGATCAGCGGCCTGGTGACTTCATAGTCATACCTCCACTTGCAGCCCATCAAGTTTGGAACTCTGGGACTCGAACGATGAAGGTGGCTTGGAACCGCACAACTCCGGAGACTCTGCGGCTTGCGCTACATGAAGCTCTTCCAAGAGCGAGATTGGTATGTCGTGACGAACAGTATAAGAACAAAGCGATTATATATTTCACTCTTGAGAAATATTTCGCTGCACTGAAAGAGTTGGAGAGACGGGAAGAAGCCACGCAATCTAGTTTCCTGGCTCTGGGTGGTGATATCGTGAGAAGCTCCCCTCGCGCGAAGCAGTTATTGAGAGACTTCCGATCTTTATTCAGTCTCTTCGCCGAAATTCTGGTGGATGAAACCTTTGCATCCAAAGAGAAGCTGGTAGAAATGCTACCTTACGACTCATGTATCACTTGCTCTTACTGCAGGTCGAACATCTTTAACCGATTTCTCACTTGCAAACACTGCCTTCGAACTCTCGCGAACGGCGACGAGGATGCGTACGACGTATGCATGGAATGTTACGCAATGGGAAGATCGTGCGCGTGTGTGTCCGGTCTTCAGTGGTGCGAGCAATGGGACTGGTCGTTGTTGATTGAAAAATACGAAATGTGGCGCGAAATGGTCATCGTCAACGATGGCTCTATCGACTTACATAGCTCTCCGCCCCCATTTGAAGTGCTTCGGCGAAATGCGGGGAAAAAATCCCTGGCACAGGTTTGTCAGGAAGCCCTCATCAGACGGCCTTGGAGGGACATTTTCAAACAAGATTACGCGAAAGAGCCCAGCGACTCTGATCGTGGAAGCAGCGATGGTAAATCAAAAAAGAAGACCAAAAGAAAACAGAAGAAGGGCTCAGTTCGAAGATGTCATGTGTGCTGCCACAAAGATTACAGCTACCGAGTCCATCAATGCTCCAACGAGGAATGTGCCGAGGGATATTGTTACGGTGTTCTTTACAGGGCTTTTGACACCATGCCACAGACTGTTCTGCAAGATGAAAACTGGCAATGTCCTAGATGTTTGGGAATTTGCAATTGTGGCCATTGCCGTCGCGCGGGCAACACCAATCCTTATACACCTAAGAACACGTCCCTCGGTCTTGATACCCGACCAATTGCTGACGACCGAAGCATCGAGGCACTTGTTGACTTCCGGGTACACAATCTTTCATGGCTCAAAGCGGCCGGAGAAGAGGGCCGTAGCAAAGATAGCAGAAGAATGCAACGCTTGAGGCAGCAAGCTGCCAACGCCAAGGCACAACCTCTAGTTGACAGGATTGAGCCGGAAGTGGACGGTCCTAAGGTCGTAGAAGTTTACGACAAAGACACCATACATGCGACACCTCCCGAGGTCCCGAACATTATCCATGATGAGCAGATAGTCCAACGCACAACGCAAGGAACCAGTGAACTTGCAATGGCCTCGGAGACGCAGAGCAATGCAGATGCAATAGATGAACGATCAGATGCAGCTCCAGAGGTCTCAGGGCCGATGCCAACTACGCAAGACGGCGAGTCCTCTTATCCCGATCCACACGTCTGCTCAAACTACGGAATAGGGATGGGATATTACGAACAAGATGATACGCCCGATAAGATTCTGTTCGACCCCTACAATCTCCCATCCACGGACACGATAAAACTTGATTCTTTAGAAGTCCCTGACTCCGTCAGAAAATCCATTCGTGCTCGTAAACGAAAGGCAAAGCGCGAAAATGAGGATCCAGAGTTTAAACTGGCAAGTCATAGCCACAAAAAAATTCGTTTTTCGAACAACAATCATATGATTGACAATATGGATCCGGCTCTATTTGAAAGTAATTTCCATATGGCGCCGTCATCGTCGAGACAGGAGCCGCAAGCAAGTCACGAACTATCAGACGAAGCATTACACCAGGCCACGGAGGCATTTCCATCAATTGAACATCATGATGCACTTAACGAGCCTTTACTCCGCCATGCGAAGCCAATGACATCTTATGTTGAAGATGCTGATGTGGACATGCAAGCAGAAGATGCAGAAGATGAAGACGACAATGATGGAGATGTCAGTCTCACTGCACCTGCACACGACAGTGTGAATCACACCGATGAAGCTAGCAGAGACGGAGTTCCAGATGACGTCAATATGCATCGTGAGCAAAATGCCATTGTGACGACTCGATCCTTGTACAAAACTTCGACTCCAAAGCGTGGCGTCAGACCGCGTGGTCGACCGGCACGACGACAATCCCAATATCGACGACTGACAGAATCCCCGGGAATGGCAGCGTCATCAGAAGAGCTAAGCACGCTTTCGGCCAGGAAACGCTCTCGTGGCCGACCAAGGAAGTCCTTTGTCTCTTCAGGTACTCGCGCAGAGATACTTGGAAGTGATAGGCAAGCATCTGATTCGAAAGATACCGCATATACCTTTGCTACAGATTGGATGACTGACGGTCGGTCCTCTCGCGGCCATGTATCGAGAAGAAGTTATCTGCGCGTGGCGCTGCCCGATGCAACTACGACGACAGCACATAGCCGTCACAAAGGTGGCGCCACAGAGAATGGTACTGAAACGGCTAGACGAAGGAGAATCACAAACAACGAGCAGTTAGGAGGTCTTCCATCTAGCAGAAGGAACGAATCATCTCGTGGAGAATCAGGAGCACCCTTAGACCAACAGTTCATGTCGATGGCGCAAAGGCTAGCACTCAAGGGGAAAAGATTTAAGATTAGGAAGGAGCAAGAGACTGACAGACTATCTTCAAGCGAGGATCGAAGTAAGCATCAGGATTCGTCTTTATTGGAACAAAACAAATCAACTGTGAGTCCAACGCGTCGTAAGGATGTTGCTGCAGCGAGGACTTACAGCGGCCAGAGAACGGTAGTGAGATTGACCGATCAAGTACCCGGCGAGAACGATTATCAGAGCTACAGTATTATAAGTAATAGTGACGACAGTGATGACAGCGACGACGACGACATTCCTGCTGCCGGCGCTCGTGTCCTACAGGCATCTACACCTTGCGTCTCGCAACCTCGCAGGGGGAGGGGAAGGCCAAGAGGTAGAGGCACGGGCAGGGGCAGAGGAAGACCGCCGAGGCAAACAATTTAGCATAACGTATGTAAGAGGACGTGCACCACACTTGCCTCTTTGCTAGTCATGACTGGTTCATACATATATATATATATATATAAGGTCCCAAAGAAATTACGGAGGGCCTTGACTACGGGTTCTCAGCCCTCTTTGCTTATGTTTGGCGCTAGGATAGGGACCAATGGCGGAGGAGCGGCGAAAAGTAATATGAGAAGAAGAATTGTATAAATAATTGGAATTCAAATCTCGACCTACATTTTTTTATCTTCTATGTGAAGGGTGGGATTCGTTCCACTATGAAAGACAACAACTTTGCTTGTATTAGAAGCCTGCTTTATTTATGCTTTCTCATGTGTAGTAAAGACTCAAGACTTAAGCAAGCCCTCATAGTTTATTCTAAACTATAAACTTTATAGGCTTTATTTTGGTGCTTATAAAGAAAGACCCTCTTTTTATTTAATCAGCTAAATATAAGGTACTATTTTAATGCCTTAAAGAAGCTTTTATTTTATACTTTATTTTAAAAAATAAAACCTTCATAAATATATAGTACTAAAGTTTAATATATTTAGAAGGTTTTAGGGACCTGCGTTTTTTAGTATAATAGAAATATAATTCTATATTTTTTTATTATTATTATTACTATTACTCTAGTTAGGCTAAGCCTAATAGCCAGTACCTCTGCTACTAAGACTATATAGAAAAAACCTTAGAGTAGGAAAGAAAACCTATATATAACTTTTTTATTATTAATAGTAGAGCTATAGTAGCCTTACTTTAGTTTTAATTATATAAAAAGTTATATTATTAGCTAAATTTAATTAATATTATTAAAAAGTATATAATATAAATCTAAAGTTAAAAAGAATTAATAAAGGTATAATAAAGCTTTAGGTTAATTATAAAAATAGTTTATATCTTATAATAATTACCTTAAAAGCTTAAGTTGGCTTTTATATTAATTTATTATTATTTTTTTATACATTATTACTTTTTTAAAAAAACCTTTTACTAGGTTTTATATTTTTATAATACTAACTATATTTATTAATATTTAGCTATTAATAAACTACTTATTAGCTAATTATTAATTATATAAAAAGATAAATAATTATAATAATTATAATAATTACTTTTTTTGTTTTTTTTTATTTATTTTTCTTTTTTTTATTTATTACTTTTATTATAAATATACTCTTAACTATATTATTATAGAAATATTATTATATTACTACTTTATATTAATTATAGTATTCTTAAAATACATTTTATTTAGTTTAATAAATTTATTTTTACTTTAAAAGTAAGTATTAATTTTAATTTTATATTTAATAATTATTAAATTATAATATAACTAAGCTAATTATAAGTTACCTTATAAAGATTATTTAATATTTACTAAGAATATTAAGAAATAATATTATATTATTAAAAATTAATATTTTTTTTAGTTTAATATTGCTCATATTATTAATTTATATTAATATTAAAAATATATAATTAAAATATGTAAAAGGAAAATAAACTTATTTAAAAATAAATATTATATTTATTATTTATATTAATAATAAAATAAAAGCTAATTAGTACTATAGCTAAGTTTTAATAGTATATTACTTTTAAAAAAAAAAGAAAAAAATTGAAAACTTTTTTAGCGAATCCGCCTACACTATAACAGCGCTGCAGAATTAACTCTAAACCTCTTAAAAAGTTAATAAAAAGATTTATAATATTTATTTACCCTTTAAATTAATAATATATTAGTCTTAAAGTATAGGTATAGTAAATAATATAATATTAATAAATATTAATAGTAAGAATAAAAAACTTATATAAAGTTATTATTACTTACTTATAAAATAAAGTAGCTTTATATTTAGCCTTTAAGTTAATTTTATTATTAAAGTAGCTAAAAATAAAATTAAAAAATAAGTTTTAATTTATTTATAAAAAAAATTTATTTAAACTATTAAGCTTATTTTTATAAAATTATTAAAAAAAGTATAAAATATAATTCTTTATATAATTAATATAAAAATAATATATACTTATTATAAGCTATATAATAATATTACTTTTAATACTATTAATATAATAATTATAATAAAAAACCTTAAAAAAATAATTAAATAAGTAATTAAAAAAGCTTTTTAATTAAGAATTATATTAAGCTTAACTTAAGTATTTATTATTATTTAAATAAATAAAACTAGCTTTTAAAACTATATATTATATAATTTAATTATTTTTATAATTTTACTTTAAGTTTATTATAAAGCTTTAGTTAAAAGCTTTTTTATTAATAAAATAATTAAATTTTATTTTTTAAAAGAAATTATTTAATTATTAATTATATTATTAATATTAACTTTATTATAATAATATACTATTTTTATAGTAATAATACTATAATTATATTTAAAAATATTATAAAACATTATATTAATAACCCTTTTTAAATATAATTTATATTTAGCTTAAAAGTAACTTTAAACTAATATATTTTTAGTATTATTATTTATAAATTTTTTATTTTTTATATATAAAATAAGTTTTATAATAATATTATTTAAATCTTTATAGCTTTTAATAATAATAATATTATTAAAATAATAACTTAAAAATTATATAAAACCTTTTTATATACCTTTTTAATTATTAAAGTAAATAAAGTTAAGGTAGTTAATTATTTATATTAAATTAAAATTATTTATAAAATAAAAATTTTTAAAGCTAAACTTTATAATAATATTTTTTACTTTAAATAATATTATAGTTATTATAAGTTTAATTATATTACTATATATTATATAATAGCTTTATATTATAGCTATTATATAGCTAATAAATATATTAAAAGTAAGTAAATATACTTAACTTTTTTAAATAAAATATATAAGTAATATTTTAATTACTTTAAAAAATATTTAATATAGTTTTAACTCTATATTATTATAAATAAATAATAAGCTAAAGTAAAAACTATTTATTTAAATTAATTTAATATATTTATTATTTTAGCTAACTTTAATATTAATAATTAAATTAAAATTAATATTTAAAAATATTATTTATTATGCCGATCCAATGT
>SRPW01000078.1:0-45584 GCA_018360225.1 Claviceps pusilla | reverse complement strand
CCTATACTAGCCCTAGGCCTACGCCCCCTTAGCCCTTAGCTCCCCCCCCTCCTCCTCTACCCCCCCCCCTTTTTCTCTATCCCCTTCTCCTCCTTTACTACCTCCTTAATATAGCCTTATATAGTAACTATAGCAAGCCTATTCTATAGAATATTATTTAATTCCTTTAGTGTATTAGTAATACAGTAGGTCTACAGTAGTAGCTTACCCTTAACTAAGGTTAAGGCTAAGGCCGCTATAATACTACCGCTAACCCGCGTCGCTATATTAGCGGACAAGCCCGCCTGCTTCACAAGTTAGACCGCCTCTTTCTAAGGGACTGGTACTTACCCTGAGTGCGAGAATTGATTTCGTTGTAAGAGCGGGCGGTATCTTTAATAATACTATAGTTAGTTTAGGGCGGCAATAGGGCGGCACTGCTATAAAAATAGGAATAGGGGCATACTTATAATAGAAGTAATAAATAAAGAAGAAAGAAAGAAAGGAAAAGCCTAAAAATAAAAAGAAAAGAGTAAATATAGTATTTCTTTTTCTTTTTATTATATAACTAATAGATAGCTAATAATTAGTTTAATAATAGCTAGCTACTAGCTAGTATAGCTAATATTATAAAGATATAGAAGCTAAAGAAAGGTTTTAGGTAAAAAGGTAGTAACCTAAGGGAATTAGCTAGGGACTAGTATAGAAGATAGGCTAAGTACTTAAAGTAACTTACTATAACTTATAAACTACCCCTAAGGGTAATTTATATTATTACTATACCTTTACTAACCTAATCTAATTCCTATTTTATATTATATACTCTTTTATAATACTAATTAAGTTTAGCTAGTAGCGCACTACTTCTTATAATTAGAACTAGTGTAGAGCTATTATAGCTTTACTATAAAATATAGAAAAAGGTTATATATAGGTTTTCCTCCCTATACTAGGGTTTTTCCTATATAGTTTAAGTAGCGGTAGTACTAGTATTAGGCTCACAAGCCTAACTAGAGTAATAATAATAATAATAATTAGCTTTAGTATAGGTATTTAAATTTATATATATTACTTTTAAGTAAAAAAACTTTTTGCAAATTCGCCCGCACCGCAGTAGCGACGTAGAACTGACTCTAAACCTCTTAAAAAGTGTAGAAAAAGAATTACTATATCTATTTTACTCTATCTTTAATAGCATATTAGTGCTAAAGTATAAGTATAGTAAATAAAGTAATATTAATAAATATTAATAGTAAGAATTATAGCCTTATATAAAGCTACTATTACTTACTTATAAAATAGAGTAGCTTTATATTAATAGTGCCTTAAGTTACTCCTATACTACTACCTATATATAAGTAAATACTAAACTACCTTACTATTAAATATAATAAAATAGCTAAACTTATACTAGCTATAGTGCTAAAGAGTATATAGAATATTATTCTTTATATTAATAATATAGCCTTAACGCATGCCTAACGTAGCCTCCTTACGCCTTAGACCCACACTAAAACATCAATAGAATCGACCTCACTATCGCCTAATAAGCCCATTATAGTTAAAAACTTAGAAGAAGTTGTCAAACGAGCGGTAAAGAAAGCCGTCAGCGCCGGGAACGCAACGGCCCCGAGCTGGGCCAGCATTATCCCTGCGTGGATAGCGGCGTGGACTCGCTCCTTTACCGCCGAACGCACCGCCAACCTCTATTTCGATGGTGAATCCACAAGCCCCCTACCCGTAACCGTAGGTGTACCGCAGGGGTCTCTAATCTCTTCTATTCTCTTCCTACTCTATATTGCCCCCTTATATACTAAGCTTTAGGTAGCATATTCTATGCTTATTATAAGCTTCTTTAATAATATAAATATACTTATATATAAGTATATAGTAGAGGAGATATAGGATTGCCTTAAGGCTACCTAAGTAATTTACTAAGACTAGTCCTAAGAATTAGGTCTTAAGTTTAATCTAAGGAAGAGTAAACTTATATACTTTACTAGGTAGTGTGCTATAATTATATTACTAGTTTAACTTAGCATTAATATAGTATAACTAATCTAGTCTACTTACTTTCTTAGAGTATAGGTTTATTATAAGCTTTATTAAAAAGTATACTAAAGTTAGGTTAAGTTAAAATTAATATAATAGTAGCTTATACTTATATTATTAATAGCTTTAACCTAAGGATACTTATTATATAATATATAACTCTTATATATATAGGTTATTTAAAGTATAATTATATATAGTATAGAATTATACTATACCTTTATTAAAGTTAATAGTAAAGTAAGGGATATAGCTAAGGTATTTATTTTTAAATAAACTAAATACTTAAGAATAGTAACTAATATATTTAAGGTAATACTATATACTCTAATTAAAACTAAAGTAGCTATAGCCTTAATTAACCTTTACCTTAACTACTATTTACTTTACTTTTACTAATAAATAAAAGCTAATAGAATAGCTAAGTATATCTATAGCGCCTATACTATAATAGTAGCTTAACTTAGATATAAACTAATACACTAAGGGTATAGCTACTTACTATACCTAAATAACTACCTAAACTATATACTATTTTTAAACTAACTTTATAACTACTTATTAAAGCCTTCTTTAACTAAAGCACTTACTTTAAAATAAAAGAACTATTAATACTAAGAGTAAACTGCTATATAGGCATACTAAACTAACATTAACTATATAGTAGTAAAGCTTAACCCTAGCTTTACTTCTATTACTAAAATAATTTACCTTTACTTAAGCTTAACTAAGTATAAATTTATAGTGCTTATATAAATATATATAAAATAAATTAAACTTAATGCTTTCCTCTTTAGCTAATATATTTTTAAGGTAGAATTACTAATATATAGCTATTAAGCTAATAATAAAAACTATTACTATATTTTACTATTTTATAAAAATTTTAACTATCTCTACCCTATTAATATAGGTATATACTTAATATAAAACTAATGTAAAGTTAGGGAGGCTTTAAAAAATAATAAGCTAGTAACTATTTTTACTAAGTAGCTTATTTTAATAAGGCATATCCCTTAGTTTTAGCTTATAAAAAGCTTATAGAATTAATAAGCTAAGGATATTAAGGATATAATACTATATAGCACCTAATATAGTATAAGTATAAAGGTAGTAGGAAGCTATATAGATATTATAGCTAGTATAGATTATTAAAATATATAACTTATTTTTAAAGAAAAATAAATATAGTAGCTAAAATAATAGAAAATAGGCATAACACACCTATACTAGCCCTAGGCCTATGCCCTCTTAGCCCCTAGCTCCCCCCTCTCCTTCTCTACCCCCTCCCTCTCCTCCTCCTTTACTACCTTCTTTATATAGCCCTATATAGTAACTATAGTAAGCTTATTTTATAAAATATTATTTAATTCCTTTAGTATATTAATAATATAGTAGGTTTATAATAATAGCTTACCCTTAACTAAGGTTAAGGCTAAGGCTACTATAGTACTACTACTAACTTATATTACTATATTAATAAATAAGCCTACTTACTTTATAAATTAAACTATCTTTTTTTAAGTAATGTTATACTTTATAGCCTAGCTATATATTAATATTATATTAGTATTACAGTAAAACTATATCTTAGCTGCCTTATATTTATATTAATAAACTCCCTAAAGGCATAAAGGTTCTATATATTTATAACTTTTTTAATAGCCTCTTAGTATAATATAATATTTAGATTTAGCTATAGAACTAATTAGCTACTGCTTAGCTATTAATATAAATAAAGGATATAATACTTATACCTAAATAAGTCTTTTTTACTTTTATACACTTAAAGTATATACTACTAGTACTTACTTAAATTAATAATAAAAGTAATATAGGTTAGATAAAGGCACTAACCTTTAGTACTATAGTACTATTTTTTAATATTTTTAGCTTATATTAAGTAAGCTTTATAGGGCTAGGCCTATAATTAGCCTAGCTATATAAGAGTTAATAATAGTAGTGTATTAAAAAGGGACTAGTACTTACCCTAAGTATAAGAATTAATTTTATTATAAGAGTAGGCAGTATCTTTAATAATACTATAGTTAGTTTAGAGTAGTAATAAGGCAGCACTACTATATAAATAGAAATAAGGGTATACTTATAATAAAAGTAATAAATAAAGAAAAAAAAAAGAAAGAAAGAGCTTAAAAATAAAAAGAAAAGAGTAAATATAGTATTTCTTTCTCTTTTTATTATATAACTAATAAATAGCTAATAATTAGTTTAATAATAACTAGCTATTAGCTAGTATAGCTAATACTATAAAGGTATAAAAGCTAAAGAAAGGTTTTAGGTAAGAAAGTAGTAACCTAAGGGAATTAGCTAGGGACTAATATAAAAGACAGACTAAGCAATTAAAGTAACTTACCTTAACTTATAAACTACCCCTAAAGGTAATCTGTATTATTACTATACCTCTACTAACCTAGTCTGATTCCTATTTTATACTATATACTCTCCTATAATGCTAGTTAAGTTTAGCTAGTAGTACACTACTTCTTATAATTAGAACTAGCATAGAGCTACTATAGCTCCGCTATAGAATATAGAAAAAGGTTATATATAGGTTTTCCTCCCTATACTAGGGTTTTTCCTATATAGTTTAAGTAGCAGTAGTAGTAGTATTAGGCTCACAAGCCTAACTAGAGTAATAATAATAATAATAATATATTACTTTTAATTCTTTACCCTATAGAGTAGTATTTATTTTAAAATATAATAATACCCTTAAAGAGTAGTTAGTTAAGCATTAGGTATTATACTTAATCTCTCCCCTTTTCCCTTATTATTTTTCTTTTCTAAATTTTCTTTCTTTATTTTCATACTAGTAATTTTAATAGGATTAAGTTTTTTTAAATATTAGGGTTTAATATATCCCTCTTTACTATACCTATAATAAGTAACTTTTTAATTATTATTTTAATAGGATTTCTAATTATTTTTAATAAATTTATTTTAAGAAATAGTAGCCTTTTTTAAATCCTATTTTTTTCTAAGATAACTAGTTTAAGGTTTCTTTAGATTAGAATTACCTAAAAGTATAGATTTAGCTTCTCTTTTTTATTAATTTCCAAATTTAAGGGCTTTTTAATATTAGGTAGCTAAAAAAAAACTTTTTGCGAATTCGCCCGCACCGCAGTAGCGACGCGGAACTGACTCTAAACCTCTTAAAAAGTATAGAAAAAGAATCACTATATCTATTTTACTCTATCTTTAATAGTGTATTAGTACTAAAGCATAGGCATAGTAAATAAGGTAATACTAATAAATATTAATAGTAGGAATTATAGCCTTATATAAAGCTACTACTACTTACTTATAAAATAGAGTAGCTTTATATTAATAATACCTTAAGTTACTCCTATATTACTATTTATATATAAGTAAATACTAAACTACCTAACTATTAAATATAATAAAATAGCTAAACTTATACTAGCTATAGTACTAAAGAGTATATAGAATATTATTCTTTGCGTTAATAATATAGCCTTAATATATACCTAACGTAGCCTCTTTATGCCCTAAACCTACACTAAAATATTAATAGAATTAACCTTACTATTACTTAATAAGCCTATTATAATTAAAAACTTAGAAGAAGTTATTAAATAAGTAGTAAAGAAAGCTATTAATGCTAAAAATATAATAGCCTTAAGCTAGGCTAGTATTATTACTAAAGGCATTACCTAACTGCTTATTTAATAAATTTAGGCTATAATAATAGCAATACTGCTTTATATTTACTATAAAACTATTATTAAAGGTAGTATAATAGCTAAAGCTATATAAAACTGCTTACTTAAAGAAACTATTACTGCTATTAACTAAGCTACTAGTACTAATACTACTATAGTAGTGCGTTACCTCTATAGTAGCAATACTATAATTATATTTAGGGATACTATAAAGCCTTATATTAATAATATAGCCTAGGTTAGTACTGCTTTTAGTTTAGAAGTAATGCTAAACTAATATATATTTAGTATTATTATTAAGGGCTTTCCTATACGCTACTTATAGAACTAAGAGAGAGATAATATTCTTTAAAATATAATTATAGCTAATAGGTAAGGTTTAGTAAGGGTTATAGTATAGAAGCTATACAGTATTATAACCTAATCCCCCTTAATTATTACTATTAATAGAGTTAATATAGTAAATAGGCTATACTATACTAGAATTATTTATAAAGCTAAGATATTTAAAGCTAAGCCCTATAATAACGCTATCTATCCCTAATAATGCTTTAGGTGCTTTAAATTTAGCTATATAGCTACACACTATACATTGCCCCTAAGGTATAGCCGCTGCGTATTTAGTTAGTATAAGAAGAGTGAATAATTATACCTAGCGCTATTAGAAGCTATATAAAAACGCTATATTAACTGCTTAGGACCTTACCCTATATAGTCTTATATATATAATATTATAAATAAATAATAGAACTGTGTACACACTATATACTTAGTATAGCCCCTAACCTTTACTAAACCTCCTTTACTAAAGAAAGATAGTTAAATAGAGGTATTTAGCTATAGCTAGAGAAGAGATATAAGTAACTTACTATTATAGAAGGCTTTACTATAGAAATAAGTTAGCAGATTATATACCTGCCTCCCTAATACTAAACTAGAATTAATATAGCGCTTATAAGCTACTATAGAGGCCTTTCTAAGTTAATAACCTATAGCTATTGCAGCACTAAATAAGCTAAGCCTAACCTAATATACTATATAGAGTATATAATAGAGGTTATATACTAAAATATATAGAAGAAAACCTACCTTATATATCTAGCGCTAGAGTTCTAACCTAAAGCTAATGTAATAGTAATATAGAAGCTAGGAACTATAAATAGTAAACTACCTAACCCTAGCCTTAGCTGCTTTTAACTTGCTACTTAGGGTAGCTATACTATAATTTATATAAACTACTAGTATAGGCCTAAGGTATAGTTAATATATATAGGTAAGGACTAGTGTTTAATAATATTAGTAAAATACTATATTTACTTAATATATTCCCTAACCTATAAACCTAATTAAATATTACCCCTTTTTAACTTTATAGTAGCCCTGCCTTTAAACTATAGCGTTTTTATAGAAAACTTTAACTAATACTACCTACTTTAGAACTATTATAGCTAAACCTTAATAAAAAGCAATATACTTCTTATACTAGTAATATAGTAGTAGCTTAGACTTATAATGCTATAGAGTAAAGTAATTTAAAGAATATAAGGTAAAAGGGATAGTACTATTAACTATACTTAGGTTACCTATAATATAAAAGCTAAATTTATAGAGGGACTAAACCTTATTAGATTTAACTATATTCTATAGCTTATTTGTATTAGCACTAGACTAAGGCTATATAGTAATTACCTACTTTATTTTAAATAGTTATATATAGAAGATAACCTTATAGTAACTAAGGCAGTAATATAGTTTTACTATAACCTTACTAAACCCCTACTCTAAATACCTATAGAAATTAATAGCTATATAGAATAAATAATAGCTAAGCTTTAATCTATTATAAACTTAGTAGTTTTAAAGGAACCCTAAGGCAGTTTTAAGCTAAACCTATAGTAAAACTACTATACTAAGGAAGCTACCTAAAACACTAAGAGAGTATTATAATAGTAGTAAATATCCTATACTAAGGAGAACTAGCAACTTACTACTAATATAGCTTAGATATAGTACTAAACTATTAGTAATAAAAGGCATAGTGCTTAGCGCTTTATTATTAAAGTAGCTACTACCTATAGAGAAGACCTATAAAAACTTAAATGCTAGGCATAGCTTTATAGTAGACTATTACTAGAATAGTAGTAAATCCCTACTCTTATTTAAGGTAAGGGTATAAATACTATAACTACTAAGTTATACTAAGAGAAAGTAGCTATACTAGCTAACTATTTCTTCCCTTCCTCCTAAGCCTAACTTAATAATATACTAAAGGATTTTAATAACTACCTTAATACTATAATATTTCTATTAGAAAACTATTTTAATACTAATAAAATCTATAGTATTATTAAAAGCCTAGCTAGCTAGAAGGCACTAGGACTAGATAAACTTTTAGCTAAATACCTTAAAGTATATAGTAAGCTATTAGCTAGAACCCTTACCTATCTACTTAATATATACTACTATATTAGCTACTACTTAGCTTTATTCTAGTAAATAAAAGTTATTATTTTTTATAAGCTAGGTAAGACTTTAATAGAGTAGTAAAGAGTAGGGGCCTAGCGCTCTATCTTACTTCTTAGTATTATTAGTAAAATAATAAAGGCAGTAGTAGTAAGTTAGCTTATCCTTATAGCTAAATTAAGTAGCACACTGCCTAACCTATAAATAAGTAATAGAGTAGATAGGTTAATAGAGGTTATACTAAGTGTTTTAGTAGAATTAGTATATATAGTATAGCACTATAGTAGTATTATATTACTGCTTTAACTAAATATATTAGTAGCCTTTAACACTATTTACTATAAAAAACTAACTTATACCCTTATAGCTACTAGGATTCCTATATAGATAGTAGTATAGACTTACTCCTTTACTACTAAATACATTACTAACCTTTATTTTAATAGTAAATCTATAAGCCCCCTACCTATAACTATAGGTATATTATAGGGGTCTTTAATCTCTTTTATTCTCTTTCTACTCTATATTACCCCCTTATATACTAAGCTCTAAGCAGTATATTCTATACTTATTATAGGCTTCTTTAATAATATAAATATACTTATATATAGGCATATAGTAGAGGAGATATAGGATTGCCTTAAGGCTACCTAGGTAATTTACTAAAACTAGTTCTAAGAATTAGGTCTTAAGTTTAATTTAGGGAAGAGTAAACTTATACACTTTACTAAGTAGTGTGCTGTAATTATATTGCTAGTCTAACTTAGCACTAATATAGTATAACTAATCTAGTCTACCTACTTTCTTAGGGTATAGATTTATTATAAGCTTTGCTAGAAAGTGTATTAGAGTTAGGTTAAGTTAAAACTAGTGTAGTAGTGGCTTACACTTATATTACTAGCGGCTTTAACCTAAGGATACTTATTATATAATATATAACTCTTATATATATAGGTTATTTAAAGTATAATTATATATAGTATAGAATTACACTACACCCCTACTAAAATTAGCAATAAAGTAAAGGGTATAGCTAAGGCATTTATTTTTAAATAAACTAAGTACCTAAAAATAGTAACTAGTATATTTAAGGTAATACTATATACCCTAGTTAAAACTAAGGCAGCTATAGCCCTAATTAACCTCTACCTTAACTACTATTTACTTTACTTTTACTAATAAATAGAAGCTAATAGAATAGCTAAGCGTATTTATAGCGCTTATACTATAATAGTAGCTTAATTTAAATATAAACTAATACACTAAGGGCACAGCTACCTACTACACCTAAATAACTGCCTAGACTATATACTATTCCTAAACTAACCCTACAACCACCTACTAAAGCCCTTACTAACTAAAGCGCTTACCTTAAAATAGAAGGACTACTAGTACTATAAGCAGGCTGCTACGTAGGCGCGCTAGACTAATATTAACTATATAGCAGTAGAGCTTAACCTTAGCTTTACTTTTACTACTAAAGTTATTTGCCTTTACTTAGGCCTAACTAAGCATAAATCTATAGCGCTTATATAAATATATATAAAATAAATTAGACTTAATGCTTTTCTCTTTAGCTAATGTATTCCTAAGGTAGACTTACTAATATATAGCTACTAGGCTAATAATAAAGACCACTACTATATTTTATTATTCTATAAAAATTTTAACTATCTCTACCCTATTAATATAGGCGTATACCTAGTATAAAACTAGCGTAAAGTTAGAGAGGCTCTAGAATATAATAAGCTAGTAACTACTTTTACTAAGTAGCTTATATTAATAGGGTGTATCCCTTAGTTTTAGCTTATAAAAAGCTTATAAGATTAATAGGCTAAGGATATTAAGGATATAATACTATATAGCACCTAGTGCAGTATAGGCATAGAGGCAGTGGGAAGCTGTATAGATATTATAGCTAGCATAGATTATTAAAATATATAACTTATTTTTAAAGAAAAAAAAAAAAAAACGCAGTAGCTAAGAAAATAGAAAATAGGTGTAATATGCCTACGCTAGCCCTAGGCCTACGCCCCCTTAGCCCCTAGCTCCCCCCCCTCCTCCTCTACCTCCCCCCCCTCCTCCTTTATTCCCTCCTCCTTCTCCACTACCTCCTTAATATAGCCCTATATAATAACTATAGTAAGCCTATTCTATAGAATATTATTTAATTCCTTTAGTGCATTAGTAATGCAATAGGTCTATAGCAGTAGCTTGCCCTTAACTAAGGTTAAGGCTAAGGCTACTACAATACCACTGCTAACCTATATTACTATATTAGCAAATAAGCCTGCCTACTTTATAAGTTAAACTGCCTTTTTCTAAGCAGCGTTATACTCTATAGCCTAGCTACGCATTAGCATTACATTAGCATTATAGCAATACTATATCTTAGCTGCCTTACACTTACATTAACAGACTCCCTAAAAGTATAGAGGTCCTATATATTTATAACTCACTTAATAGCCTCCTAGTACAATATAATGTTTAGATTTAGCTGCAGAACTAATTAGCTACTGCCTAGCTATTAATAATAAAGGATATAACACTTATGCCTAAATAAGTTTTTTTTACTTTTATATACTTAAAGTATACATTACTAATACCTACTTAACTTAGTAATAGAAGCAGTATAGGTTAAAAGGGGGCACTAACCTTTAGTGCTATAGCACTATTTATTAATGTTTTTAGCTTATATTAAGCAAGCTTTATAGGGCTAGGCCTATAATTAGCCTAGCTATATAAGGGTTAATAGCAGTAGTGCGTTAGGAAGGGACTAGTACTTACCCTAAGTACAATAATCAATTTTATTATAAAAGTGGGCGGTATCTTTAATAACACTATAGTTAGTTTAGGGCAGCAATAGGGCAGCACCGCTACAAAAATAGAAATAGGGGTATACTTATAATAAAAGTAATAAATAAAGAAGAAAGAAAGAAGGGAAGAGCCTAAAAATAAGGAGAAAAGAGAAAATATAGTATTTCTTTCTCTTTTTATTATATAACTAACAGATAGCTAATAGTTAGTCTAATAATAGCTAGCTGCTAGCTAGCGTAGCTAATACTATAAAGGTATAAAAGCTAAAGAAAGGTTTTAAGTAAAAAGATAGCAACCTAGGGGAATTAGCTAGGGACTAGCGCAGAAAATAGGCTAAGCACTTAAGGCAACTCACTATAACTTATAAACCACCCCTAAGGGCAATCCACATTATCACCGCGCCTCTACTAACCTAGTCTAATTCCTATTTTACACTACACACTCTCCTATAATGCTAGTTAAGTTTAGCTAGCAGCGCACTACTTCTTATAATTAGAACTAGCGTAGAGCTACTATAGCTCTGCTATAGAACACAGAAAAAGGTTATATATAGGTTTTCCTCCCTATGCTAGGGTTTTTCCTATATAGTTTAAGTAGCGGAGGTACTAGTATTGGGCTTACAAGCCTAACTAGTGTAATAATAATAATTAAGAGTTTAAATTACCTTAATACTTATTATTTAAAGTAAACTAATATATTAAAAACTATTTTAAGGGTTTTATTAAAAAGTGTATATATCTATATTATCTTACTATACTTATCTTTAAAGATAAGTAGCTACTTTATACTATTAAAGCTCTTTAAGTAATCTTAAAAATCCTAGTAAATGCACTAAAAAGGCCTAAGAGCCTGCCTTTCTAGTTATTTTTATAAGATTATACGTTTAGTATATGTAAGCATATAGGCATTATAGTCTTTATGCTCTATTCCTTAAATTTACACACCCCTTATATATAAAGTAAGCTTACTTAGAGCATCTTTACCTAAGTAGCTAAATTATAAATACTAAATCTCTTCTTTATTAGTATATAGTAAGCTTAGGTCTTTACTAGAATACTAGCGCTATAAGCTATATATATATATATATTATATAATTTTATTATAGAAAATATAACTAAAGGGGAGTATAAAATTATCTTTAAGAGAATTTTTAAATAGTTATAAAGAGGCTTATATTTAAGGAATATAATATTATACTTTCTAATAAAGTTAGTAAGCACTATACTTTATTCCATAGGTTTAAAGTGTAAAGTGCTATTAGATTTATAATACTACACGCCCTTCTTTATTAAATAACTCTTTAATATAATATTTATATAAAATCCCTTAATAACCACTATATTTATTAATATAAGGTTTTTTATTAAAGTACTGTTTTTTCTATTTAAAATCTTCCTAAGTATATAAGTCCCTCTTTTATTAATTTAGAAGGATGTTATTACTACCTTAAGATAGTTATTATTAGTAGGTTTAAATATTCTAAGCTTTAAAAGGTTAACGCTATTAACTATATATATTACTCTATAGTTATTAAAAAAAGTGCTCTTTAATAGTGTATACTTCTTATACTCTAGGGTTATAAAGACTGCCTTTAGTGGTTTATTTATACTAACTAAGTTAAGGTTAAGAATTGCTACTAAGATTACTTTAGGGAAGCCTCCTTTATCTTTATATAAAGCCCTCTTAATTTATCTATTTTTCTTAATATTAGTATAAAGAGTCTCCTAATAAAAGCTTTTATAGCTTTATTTAGCTTTATTAAGTTTATCTTTTATTAGCTTATAATAAAGGTTAGTCTCTTTCCCTATAATAGCTTAATATAGAATCTTATATTCTTTTAGCTTCTAAGCATGCCTTCTATGTAATTTTCTATATAAATAGTTATAGCTCTTTATTCCCTTTTTAGCCTTACTCTTACTCTTATTATTAGAGTATATACCTAGTGTAGTATAGACTCCTTTTCTAGCTAATATCTTAAAGGTTTAAGTTACCTTATAGTATCTTATAAATTTATTAGTAATACTCTATAGTGTTATCTCTTTAGGAAGAGAGTTAGAGTATTTAATAAGTTTAATAAGCTTTACTCTTACTTAAAAAGGCTTAAAGTATATTCTAACTACTTAAAGGAAATTATAAATTATATTTAATCCTTAGACCTTATTAATATTATTCTATAGAGCTCTTTAATAGAGTGTATTTTATAATTTAATTTAGTAATTAGGTTATATATTTATATGTTTAGCCTCCTAAAGGAGTGTAAAGTAATGCATTACTATCTCTACTCTTATAATTATATCTCCTAATAAGAATTATACCTTAAGGTGCTTAATAATCCTTTTTAAAGGGATTTCTCCCTCTTTAAGGTTACCTTATAAAGAATTTAATACTATAGAGTATACATTTAGTTTAACAGAGCTTACTATCTAGAAACAAAGAGCTTAATCTTTCTTTTCCTACTCTTTATATTTATAGAAAGCAATCTTCTCTTTATATTTATAATACTAAAAAGCTTTATTTATTATAAATTTATAATTATTTATAGAATGCTTTACAATAAATTAAATATATTTATCTTTAGTAATAGCTCTTAGCTTCTTAGAAAAGTCTAATTCTTTTTTTAAAAGCATAGGGTTTACTTTATCCTAAATTAATAACCTTTAAGCTGCTCTGTTACGTGCTGGATGTCACACGTAAGTTGGGGGTACTCACACAATAGGTATGGCACGTCATGAAGTCATAAAGAGAGGGAATACTCAAGTTATAGGTAGGTGGTTAAGTGTATGTATAGTTAAAGTTATTTATTACTAGAAGAAAGGGGGCGGAACCCTCCTATATGTAGTGGGTTCTACTGTTATGTGTAGACTATAATAAGTCCCCCCTTTACGGAAGAAAATATAGCTTATTCTAAGCTACTTAAATTAAGAAAGAAAAGAAAGTAAGTCTATAGTAATCTATATATAAAGTTAAGAAACTAGAAGGAAAAAAGAAATAAGCTATGGGAGTCTGCATATAGCTAGGTTATAGACTAACCTATAGAAGTTATATAAATAAGGAAAAGGAATGTATATAAGCAAGTTAGTATAGATATCTATATCCCCTATAGAACTATTAAATTCTCTAAGGTTTACCTCTAGTGTACTACTATATTCTACGCTATCACTACTCACTTCTATTGCCTAGAGATGTATTACTATTACTAGAGGACTTAATACTGCTAACCTTATTAGCCCTAGAGTTATTAAGGTTTATAGCGTAGCTTTAGTGTGCTATTATAAAGCAGATATCCCTAGTAAGGGAGCGCTAAACTATAGGTTAGCTAGGACCCTTTTAAAGATTTCCTACCCTTTATAGTTAGCTATAGCATTAAGGGTATATATATTAAGGGTTATAACTATAGCCTTAGCTTTTTCTTAATATTAAGCAAACTTTATATTATTATAGAAATACACTATATTAAAGTTAAGCTTCCACTTAGTTTTAAGGGCACTTATACTATATTAATCCTTCTAGGTGTTATTAGTATAAAAGTTATAAGTTATTTTATTAGCTAGCGTTTAAATATAAGTAGTAAGTGTTTAGACTTTCTTAGTGCTAATATAGAGAACCTTATAATGTATACTAGTAAGATAAAAGTAATGCTTAATAAAAATACTAGTATAGTCTTCTACTAGTTTATAATAAGTAAGGGGAATATATTTAGCGTTAGAATAGTTATAAATCTTAGCAAAATAGATAAAGAAATTAATAAGCTATTAGGCTTATAGGATTCTAAGGAGAATAATCCTATTTTAGAGGTTTATTATATCCTTAATGCTGCTTCTAATATAGGTTTAAAGGTTTTGCCTAGTGAAAGTTTTATTAATATAAATAGTAATAGTTAAAGGAAGCTAAATAAAAGCATTTATACTAAGTTTTATAATATAGCAAATAAAAGCTATATTTAGCTCTAGTGGGCCGCTGTTTATTAGAAGGCAGTGTAATCTATAAACCTTATAAAGTAGGAAGGTTCTATAGAAACCACCTTTAATAAGGTCTTTAGTAGTTACAATATAGTATAATTTAAAAACAGAGGGTTTTCTTATTTATCTTACACTGCCTATAGTGTTAGCACTATAGTAAGCCTTAAAACGCACATTACCTAGCTTAGTAAAAAGGTTAAGTATTTCTTTATAGTTTTAATTAATTTCCTCCTTAGTAGAAAGGGTCTCTTAAGGCAGCGTTAGTATTATATAGCTAAATATTATAGTTTTAGTGTTAAAACTAAGGAAACCCTATATAGCTATATAAAGAAGATAATAGTTTTATATAGAAAAGCAGCAGTAGAAAGAATAGTAGAGAGTATAGTAAGGTGTAAGGAAATGCTAATAATAGTAATAAAGAAAATAAAGAGAGTAACCTATAATATAAAGGCAATAACATTATTAATTAAGAGAAGGTTATAAGAGAGTTATAGTAAGGTAAGTTTTTTTATACTTAGTAGTGTGCTTAGGCAGCTAGGCTATAGCCCTAGCTAAGTAAATAAAGACCCTTAGATATTACTATATTCTATAACCTAGGGCAGGCGCTAGCGTAGGTAAGGTTTCCTGCATAAGTAAAGACATAGTTTTTATAGCTTAAAATTAAGAATACTTGTATGCTTTATTTATTACTATTATTATCTAAATATAGGTAGGATCCTATAGGGATTTTGCATTCCTAGCAGCAGGCATTATAAATATTAAGTAATCCTACTAAATTATTATATTTCCTACTAACTCTATTCTCTTAAGGTAGGTAAGTAATGTAGAAAATTAGAAACTACTTATATTTATATAACTATTAGAATTCCTATAATAGGGAATTACTAAAGTAATAGTGTAAAAAATAATAAAAGCATTAGAATATCCTATTAAAGGGATTAATAGATTCCCCCTTTTATAGTATAGTCTTTAAGCTACTTATAGCAGCTAGCTAGCGTTTTATATATATAAAATACCTTAACTAGGGAGTTAGGGTTTTATCCCTAGTGCGTTTAGTAGATCTTATTATAGTGGAAGTCCTAGGGGTGCCTATAGTCTTAATAGTTTATATCTTAGCTTTAATAGCCTTTACCTTAGACTAAAGTGATTTAATAAAGGATTTAATAGTAGAAATTAAAGTTATTATAGTAGACTTATGTTTTTCTAATATAGTAAGGCAGGATTCTATATTCTTAATAGTCTTTGCTATAGTTATAGACTTAGTAGCCTCTTTAATTCTAATATTAACTATTCCTAAGGTGTTAGTTTTTATAATATTATAGATATCTATAAAGCCTTTAATACTATTATAGTGTTTTTTAAACATCTTGCTATAGTCTACTATAGAGGACTAGAGGGCTTCCATAGCTATCTCTAATGCTACAATGCGTGTAAGGACCTTATTATATATACCTAATAACTGCTTAGATATAGTAATAGCCATTTAGGTGCTTAGCTTAAGGATCTTTATAAGGTAGGACTTGCTAACTATCGCTAGAAGGCCGCTAAGGGTCCTATTTAGGTAGCTAAAAGCATTACTAATGCGTTTAATAATAATAATAGACTTTGCTAGGAGCTAGGAAGTTTAGTAATAGTTTTTATAGTTACCTTTATCTTTCTAAATAAAAACTACTATTTAAAGGGAGTTTTAGGTAGTATAAATTATAGAGAGTTCTAATTTACCTTTAGCTTAAGCTTTATTACCTTTTATAGTAGCTACTATAGCCTTATAGCTTTAGGCCTTAAG
Organism: Claviceps pusilla; assembly: GCA_018360225.1. Taxonomy (NCBI): domain Eukaryota; kingdom Fungi; phylum Ascomycota; class Sordariomycetes; order Hypocreales; family Clavicipitaceae; genus Claviceps; species Claviceps pusilla. Next base: position 28,824 of record SRPW01000078.1, on the reverse strand, counting down.
TTCCTTAAAAATATTAATATAATAAGCTACTACTTTTAAGTATAGTTTATAGAGGGGATTATCTTTTTTAATACTAAATCCATTATAGCTAATTCTAGCTCCTACCCTAGTAAATTCTATGCTATAGATATAGAGAGCATCCTTAAAGGTTTAATCCTTCTTTTTAAGTCCCTACTCATTAGTGTATTACTACTTTATATAGTCCTTTCCTATATTAACTATAGTAATAAAGTTAATATTATCTAATGCATTGTAAGGTATATATACATTGCTATTAGCTCTTGTGAATTAGTAGAGGTACTAGTGTATTAAGGTATTAGCAACGCGCTTTACTGCTTCCTTAGTAGTAGTTACTAGCTTACTTATTAGGTTTATTAAGGATAGGCCTATTAGGGTCTCCTTCTTAATATTATTAGTATTATTTAGCTTTTAGTTAGGGTCTGCATTATCCTTATTAGGGATATTCTTATTTATAGCATAGTTAGCTATAGTAGGCTAAGGTATAGCGTAGAGTGTGCCTAAATTATTACTATTTTTATTATAAGATTCGCTGCCTTAGGTAGCTAGAGTGCTCCCTAGCTAGCTAGTTAGGATATTAATCTCCTAGAGATAGGAATTAAATATAAGACCTAGTAAGTTAGCTAGGTTAATGTTATAGGAGTCTATGCTATTTTTAAAGTCTAAAGCTAACTGCTTTAGAAGAATTATAGAAAGTTAGTAGTAAGGAGGGGGTTTAATAAAGGCTTTAATATATAAGTATAGGAAGAAACGTAGGAGTTTACTATATATATCCTACTAAGCCTTCTCCTAGCTTAACTTTTACTAAATATTAATGTAGTAATTAGTAAAACTAGCACTAAAAGCCTTAAGTTAGTAGATTTAATATACTATAGAAAACCTTAGAGAGGTTAAGGGTTTAGGCAGTGTGTTTATATAGGCTAAGAAAAAATATAAATTAAGTATAGATAACTGCTATAAGAAAGAAGGCAGTAGTGTATAAATTTTTAAAGAAAAAAGAAATAAAAAAGTAAAAAAAAGAAGGTAAAGAAAGAAAGAAAAAGAGTGTAGAAAAGGAAGGATTTTATATACCTTAATAAAGCTTTATAAAAGTAAGCTTAAGGTAAGCTCTTATAGTGTATAGGGAGTTAGAAAATAATTAATGTTTTTCACTAATAGGGAATTCCCTATATATATTTATAAAATTAAACGTAGAGCTAGCATTATTAGGATTTATTAATTAGGAGGTGCTATAAGGCCTTTCTTATAGTATTCCTTATCCTAATTAATAGTGTTCCTTATAAGGTACTTATTAACTATCTTAGTAGCATTAATATGTATTTCTTCCTTAGAAATCTATTAATTATCCTTAGTAAAGTATCCCTTTTAGTGGACTAAGAAGTTAATATAAGGCTTCTTACCTTTTTTTTAAAAGAATTATATATAGTAATCTTAGATCCTTTTAATTTCCTAGTAGTTTACCTCTCCTAATTTAGTTAAGTCTACTAGTAGTAGTGCTAGCTTAATTTTTTTAAAAAGGTCTTTACTTTGCTATAGTTTTTAAATATAAGCTATAGAAACTACTAAATAAACCTTTAAAGTTAGTAGAAAGTTAAGGTAAAAGAAGAGAGAAGAGATTTATTCTAAAACCTTATATAGTTTAGTGCGCTAGAGAGACTATTTCTTTTTAAGCCTACTTAAGAGCTTATATTCTAAGTATAGCCTAAGGTATACTATATCCCTAATATTAATATTTACTAGGTTATGCCTAAAGTTATATTAAATTTTTATAAGTATAGCTACTACTATAATAGTATACTTAGCCTCCCTTTAGTATAACTTCTAAAGCACTAAAAGGTTAGCGTTATTAGGATCTATAATAGATTTATTTAGATCTATAAGGAGGTCTATTACTATAAGTAGCTTATAACTAAATATAAGTTTATTAGGTAATTAGTTAATTAAGGCTATAGCTATATTATTAAGGTAGTGTTAGAGTGCTAAAAGTATTAAAGGCTAGGGGACATTTAGATTAGTTATAGTGTAATACTATATTATAATAATTATAGTCTAGTTTTTACGCTTTATTATACTATTAGTTTATAGGTAATATACTATAGCTATAAGGAATTTTACTTCTAGCTTATAAAAAAGCATAGTTTAGAGGTTAAAGATAAACTTAAAGTTCTAATTACTAATAATTTCTTATAGTAGCCCTTAGTTAGTAAGGTAAAGTCCCTTAAGTAAAAGTTTAGCTTAGATTTCTACTAAATACTCTTTATAGCTAAGGATAAGGATTATTTTCTTACTAAAGAGATAGTTTACTAGGTAAAGTAAATTATAGGTAGTGAATCCTTCCACTGCCTATATTATATTTATAGAGCTAACTTCTAGTATATTAGTAATAAAATCTAATAAAATACTATAGAAAGGTACTAGCTTTATTTAAAGGGGTTTTATTTCTTCTAGGGCTTAAGATTAGAGAACTATGTTTTCTCTATAGATATTATAGTGCACTATATAGGTGTGTATCTAGCTGCTTATTTATAGAAAGCAGATAGTAGAGAGCTTCTTAGTTATTCTCCTTATACTAAAGTAGTAAGTATTATTATAAGTAAGCTAGAGGAGAGCTTTTATATAGTTTTAAGGGATATAAAGTTAGTATAATCCTTCTAAATTATAGTAGTAGAGAAGTCTATTATCTTAAAGGTTCTAGCTATATAGGGGAATTTATAGTTAGTTCTAATTAGCTTAGTATTACCTCTCCCTATATATAGTAATACCCTTAATAATCTAGCTATACTTTATATTATACTAATACCCTACTATAATAGAATCCTTTAGGTTATTATTTATAATAGTAGATGCTATAGATTCCTCTCTAAAGTATATATAAGCATTAAGTTTATTAAATTTGCTATAGTTAGCTACTTCCCTATAGCTAATGTTAATAGGTAAGCAAGAGAGTGCGTTAGGAACTATATTTAAAGTGCTAAGGACGTGGATAATGTAGATTTTAAACTATAAGAGATAATTTGTAACCTTAGTAAGCTTAAGGTTAGCCTTATTAAGATCTATTATTATAAGTAAGGTGTGTTAGATAATGCCCTTTGCTAGTAAGTAATTAGTAATAATATTTATAGCTAATAAGTTAGATTAGGCTATTTTCCTTAGCTTCCTTATCCCTTATGCAATAGTAGTAACCTTTGCTTCTATTAAGCTATACCTCTTTTTAATAGCTAAGGTTAGCTAGGAGAGAAATAAAATAGGGTGGAGTTTATTACTACTAATATCCTTTCTAGGGATGCTAGTATTATTTTAGTTAACTACTAATTAGAAAGTATATAGGCTAAAACCCTCTTTATATATATTAACCTTAAAGAAAAGAGGCCTCTTAGGGTTATAATACTAAAGTAGAATCTTAGTATATAGGAGTTTCTAAATTGCCTTAAAGAATGTAATTTCTTACTTAGAGGGTATAAAACTTACCTACTAAGCTATGCGTTTTTATACTTACTTTAATAACCTAATAGGGAGTTTATTTTTCTTATAAAGATTCTAAAGTATTCTAGTCTTCTTATTCTATAGGGGTTTAATATATAGGTTAAACTAGGGGACCTCTATATAAAGGAATCTAGCTATTCCTATAAAGGTTTTAAGGCTTAAGAGTGTAATAGGTATCTAAAGGTTCTTAAATACCTTAATGCAGTTACTAGTGTTAGTAATACCCTTTATATTTATAATAAAACCTAAGAGTTAAATTAATAAATAGCTAATAAATAACTTCTTAGCTATAATATATAGGCAGTACTTTTTAAAGATTTTAAATATAATCTTAAGGTAGGCTAGGTGCTCTTTAAGGGTGTTAGAGAAAATTATAATATTATTAATATATACTTATATAAAGGCACAGTATTTACGGAATTACTTGTCTATAAAGCGCTAAGTATATACTAGGGAATTCTTATATTCTTATATTATAATATAGGATACTTTAATTTCTCTTTTAGAGATAATAGCTATTCTATTATAGTATTTACGCTATATTAGGAGTTAGTTAAAGAAACTAGAGGCATTAAGGAGGGATATCTAATACTTTCTGCGTGTATTCTTTATAATATCCCCTTAGTTAGGTAAAGGGTATATGTCTAGGATAGTAATACTATTTATAAGCCTTATGTTAATTACTGCCCTCCCTTTACGTTCTTTTTTAGTGTTACACTAGATAAGAAAGCTAGGGTAAGGGTATAGTGCCTTTTTTCTTGCCCTAAGGTAGGATACCTTACTAGCTTTATACTTTTTATTAAAAATTTTATAGAATTTCTTAAAATCCTTTCTACCTAGGTAATATACTTATAAGGGTTTTAGTTAATTTTACTAGCTATTAATAAAATTAATGCATATCTGCTTCTCCTTAGGCATTAGCACTACCCCTTAGTTGCAGTAAACATTATATTTATTTATAAGTTTAATGAGTTTTTCTATAGCTATTAGGTTAAGATTTGTAATTTTAACGCTAAATTTGTTTATAATAAATAGAATGTTATTAGGGTATGTAATGCTATATAAAGGGACGCTGCTGTTAACTGCCCTAAGGTTAAGGTTATTAGCAGTGTCCTTATTATCTCCCTTAGCCTTAGGAGGGAAGATATCCTTTAGCGCTACTAACTCTTTATAGCTCTATAGGATATTAATATTGTAACTATAGAAAGTAGAGAAGGTCTTAATATTATCTATAGTAAAGTAGGAGTCTACTATATCTAGGCCTTAAAGGTTCCCTAGCCTTTAGTTAGGCTTAATATAAATTAGGAGGTCTATAAAGTTGTAGATTAGTAAGCATTTTGCCTGCCTATAATCTACAATACTATTAAAAATCTGGCGGTTTTTTAAGATAAAATAATAGACACTAGTGGCCTTATGTGCTGCATAGTCCTTCTAGAAAACCGGCACTAATTCTAAGCTATGCAGTAGCATAGTGACGTGGTGTATTACAATAACCCTTCTAGTTAGAACTATATTAGTAGGGCAGAAAATGCGGCTAGGCATAGTTATGTTATATATAGATTAGAAAATAACCCTAGGGTTAATAAAGTTGATTTTAATGCTATAATTATGCATAAAATCTATACTAATTAATAATTTTAGTATAAGCTTCTCTATTATATTAGTAGTTATAGTAAAGTGACTAGACACTGACTTTCCTCTAGCTTTGCCTTTAATATAAAAGTTAAAGGTAGTAGTTTCTATAATATAGAAGGAGGAATTTATACTATTTATAGGTTTAGGCTTCTAGGTTCCCTATTAAATGTTATAACTGTTCTATTAAAGCCACTCTTTATTAACTAGTATTAATAAAGTTTCTATATTAAGGTAGATCTTATAGTTCTGCCTTTAGTTATTAAAGTAAAGGTTTACTTTAAGATAGGTAGTTGCCTTCCTTTTTCTAGTGATTTCTAACTAATATAGCTATGCTATAGCTTTAATAACCTAACTATTAGTAAGTCCTCTAAATGCCGTAATTTTTTTATAGTATATAATAAGGGAAAATATAGGTTTGCTAGCGTAGAAAGCGTCTATAAAGTTAGATTTATCCTTATTAAAGTTGCTTTTAATAACTCCCTCCTTAACTATATAGTATCCTAATAATACTAGGTAGAACTCTTTAGCTTCTACGTCTAAGTTGTCTACTATAACTATATAGTTTATATTATTATTATCCTTAGGTGCTTACTTCTTATAGAATTAGGGTTTATAGCCTTTATAGTTATATTAAGGGCGTTTAAAGGAGTTATAGCAATAGGTTTTAGCTTTCTTACATTGCTTAAGGGCGTCTAACTCCTTAGTATAGAAGGTGGCCGCTAGTGTGCCTTTATTAGAATCCTTAAGGGACTATTATAGGGCCCCTTTATAATCTTTACAGGAATAACTATAGTTAGGTTAAAAAGGGTATAATTAGCCTTATAGTTAGTGGTTCCTATATTTATATCTATTGCTAGATTTATAATACCTTTTATAGCTTTATAAGTATTAGCAGTAACTACCCTATTAGCATTAAGGTAGACTATAGCTGCCTCTACAGTAGCTATTACACTAGGGGGGTCTATTCTAGTAAGTGTTAACGCTATAGTAAGGGGGATCCTTAGCTATAGAGTCTAAGTCCTTTATAAGGAGGTAAGCAAAAGACTAGATCTTATTCTTCTTAGCCCTATAGTAGGTTTTATTACTTAAGATAAAGTCTTTTAAGTTCTATCTTTTGCCTTCTACTAAATTAATATATATATTATAGCAGTTTAATTCTACTAGTTAGGGATAAATTTAGTAAAGTTCTATATAGAGTTTATAGTAGAGGTGTGTAAGGAGCTAAAAATTAGTGGATTCCCTATTAGCTTTAGTATAAAAGAAAATCTTAGCTATAAACTTATATAGTAATATTTTAAATAATATATTATCCCTAGTAAACTTAGCTTAATTAAGCTATGCTATAGCATTCTAGATCTTAACACTAAATTCCTTCTTAACTACAGCAAATACTAACTTAAGGTTATAGAAAATTATAGCCCTTTCTATGTTATTAAGATATTAATAGTACTATATATAGGCAGCGCTATAAAAGAGGTACTATACTTAGTGTTTAATTTATTTCTAGTAGCTAGGACTAGTATAACTATAGTGGTCCCTAACTACCTAAATCTAAAGGTTTATATCCGTAAAAATAGTAGATTTGCCCTTATACTTAATAGCCTTACTATTAATATTATCTAGATCTATCTTAGGGTTAAGATACCTAATATTACTAAGCTTTTATAAGGGTTTTATTAAATAGTCTATAGTTAGAGGGGCTTAGATAGTAGGATCCTTATAAGGGTCCTTATCCTTAGGTTACTATTCTATAAGTATAAATAATAGTTCCTAAGCATATGTAGCGTTCCTTAGGTATAGCTTATTATAGAGTGGGGGGTTATATAGAGCCTTATAAAATTCCTTATTTACTAAGTATCCCCTAAGCTAAGAGGTTTTAGTGTAATAAGCATTAAGGGTTATTGTATAAGCTAGTTATGCTTATATGCCTATTATTCTAAAGGATGCTGTAAGACGCTATATATCTAAGGTTAGAGCCTACTCTAAGGTAAATAAAGGGTATTAGGCTAGTTCTATGGTTTGCTAGTAAGATTTACCTAGTCTAGAGGCTTTTAGGGTAGCGGTTAAGTAAGTTACTATATTACTAATTTCCTTTACACTGCTACAGTAGATTTTATTAAGGGCAGCCTCTTATTAGTTATATATATTAGTAAGAAATTACTGAAATTTATTATATATATTAGGCTTATGCTATTGCCCTTAAGTCTCTATTGCCTATAGAGGGGGTATACATTCTACCTAACTATTAAGGGAGTGGGAGATTATCTTATTTTAGTTAATTTCTATAGGATTTAATAGTGCTCCTAAAAGAGGATTTAATACACTAGAAGTTATGTAAGAGTGGATTTTTATTTCTAGGATAGTTTCCTAGTAGGAGCTAGTATTAATATAGTCCCCTTTTTATAAGGAGGCATTATTTTCCTTAGTATAAGATAAAATATTTAGGGTCTTTAGAGGTCCCTTAATTTCTATGCTTGCTAAGTCTCCTATTAATTTATTCTCTAGAATGCTATATATGCCTATAATATTAGTATTTTCCCTACGTTTTAGGCTATTCTCTAGCGTAGTAGTATTATTCTCTAGTGCTAGGTTTGCTTGTTTAAAGAGGTGTTTTAGCCTAGCTTTATAGATAATACCTTTCACTATTTTCTACTTAGTATTAACTATAGTAAAATCTATAGGGTTCTAATAAATAAGTCTTTTAATAGCTAGGGGCTCTAGGTAGATCTAGAGGTTGCTATTAATGTATTAATATCTAGTAAGAGTTTAAAGGTTCTTAATGTTTTCTTATAATAGAAGTAGTCTTTTCTTATTCTTAAGGTTAGGGAAGTCTTAGTAGAAAGCCTAAAAACAGTAGATTTACTATAGTTAGTTTTCTATAATAAAGCTAGTAATTAGAGAATTTAGGCTAATAGGTAGGCTTTGCTGGTTTTCTCCTATTATTAATATAAGGTTTATAGTTTTCATTATTAGCTCTTATATAGCAAATAGGCGTATAAAAGAAACAGCAATTGCTACTACTTATTATATGCTAGATATTATATATAAGTTAGGGGTACTTATATAATAGGTATAGCATGTTATAAAGTTATAAAGAGAGGGAACACTTAAGTTATAGGTAGGTGGTTAAGTGTATGTATAGTTGAAGTTATTCATTACTAGAAGAAAGGGGGCGGAACCCTCCTATATGCAGTGGGTTCCGCTGTTGTGTGCAGACCGTAACATGCTCCCTTAAGAGCTTTAATTTAGTTATTTTAGTACTCTATAGATATAAGCTTCTTTATTAGCACTAGAATCTATAAACTTATAATAAAAGTTATCTTACTATTAAAAAGAGAATAAAAAGAGATTTAAATATATATATTTAATAATATAGGCATGCAGCGTTAGTTATAGGGAGTCTCTTTAACTTCCTCCTAGGCTTATAACTAACGTATAGAATATGCTAGAAATTAATAATATTATTTCTATATTAAGTCTCTAGTAATTTATATATAAAAGAAAATAAGTAGTAAATAGTGTGCACAGCCGTAGCCCTTGCATAGCGCGGGTTTATAATAATCCGCGCATTGATTAGGCTCCACCTATGCGTTCCAGGCAACATTATAGCTAATGGCAGCTATAGGCGGCTATAAGCTAGTGCAGCTATGAGGTTATTAGCTAGCTAGCGGTTATTAGAAAGAAGAAAAAGGAAGAAAAGAAAAAGAAAAAGAAGAAGAATAATTAAAGGTTATTAGAATTATAGTCTAGCACTAAAGATAATAATAGGGATCCTAGTTAGGTTATTAGAATTACAGTCTAGCACTAAAGATAATAATAGGGATCCTAGTTAGGTTATTAGAATTATAGTCTAGCACTAAAGATAATAATAGAAAAATCTAGAATATTAAACAAAATATATTATAATTTAAGGCCTAACACCTAGCTTATAGTCACTAATAGCTATAAGCTAGCTATAAGTGGTTAAACTTTTTAAAGGTTTAAGTATAGGTTGTTTTTCTATCTATAAATTTAGCAATTTGCATTACTTATATACTAAGTGGAAGTCACGTAACTGCAGTTACTAATAGCTGTTATCTTATGCGCGGCTGCGTGGCTGCGCGCGGCTGTCAGAAATACAGGGACGGGGGACTTTCCCCCCGACACAATACTTAAAGTTACTCTTAACCTTATAGTAGCCTAAAATATAGTAGCTATTTAAAAATAAAGAAGGGGGAGGTAAAGCATTAATAATAGTAAATATAATCTTACTATACTTAGTCTTAGTATAAATAGTATAGTAGGGATAGGGAAGATTAGTATCTAAATCTAATAAGTAATAGTAATAAATCTTTTATTAAGTATTAATAAATAAATATAAGGAAAGTATAAATATTAATAAAGAATAAATAGAAAGTAATAGGTATTTATATAAAAGACTTAAGGTATATAGAATTTTAATAAAGAGAATAATAATAAAATTATATTTATAAGCTTAAGAAAGCTAAATAAAAGATTTATAGTTAATATCTTAGGTATAATTAACTAACTAATTTAGGATTTTAGACTTTTATTTTAGGTTTATTTTTATTAATATTAAGCACTAAATTATAACTAGCTAAAATAAATAATTCTACTTAAAGTATTATATTACTAATACTTTAATTATAATTATTATATTCTATATACTTATTAATTATTTAATAGCTAAAGCATAGTAGGGTAGGGAATTATATAATAAATTTAAGCTAAAGGCTTAGATTCTTAGGAGAGTAAAAGAGGAGTAGGTAAGGAAACCTACTAAAACTATAGGGCAAACCCTATAAATATATATTATATATAGAATAAGCATATAGTAAAGGGAGATAGTAGTCTTTCCTTCCTCCTTATAGATAATAATAACTTTATTTACACTAGATTGCAGGCGCCATCTAGGCTAGTCCATAACAATAGCTAATTAATAAGTACCTTACTTATAACTATTAAGGTTCTATAAAAATCCTTAGTTTCCTTAATTCTTTTTTTATTATATATAACCCCCTTTTATACTTAGCTATATAAAGTAAAGTATACACTTATTATTAAATTCTTAAATAATATAAATATTCTTATATTTAGCTATATACTAAAGAAAACCTAGGCTTACCTTAAAAAAGCTTAAAGAATTTACTAGCTATAGTTTTATAAATTTAGCCTTAAGTTTAATTTATAAAAAAGTAAACTTTTATACTTTATATATTACTATTATATTATTATAACCTTAGTTTAACTTAATATTACTATAATTCAGCTAATTTAATTTACTTAGTTCTTAAGTATATAAATTTATTATAAGCTTTATTAAAAAAATATAATAAAAAGGTTATAAAAAAGCTTACTTAATAATAGCTAGCCTTTATAGCCTTTATAGTATTAACCTAAAGATACTCTCTTTATAATATATACTTACTATATATATAAGTAATTTAAAGCTTAGTTACTTATAATATAAGTATATATTATACTTTAATAAGCTATAGTAACATAGCTAAAGATATTATAAAGAAATTTACTAAGAAATAGCTTAAATACTTATAAACTATAACTAAGGCTTATAAAGCTATACTATAAGCTTTAATTAAAACTAAAGTAGCTATTTCTTTAGTTAATATTTATTTAAATTATTATACTTATTATTACTATAATAAAATTAAAGCTAATAAAATAGCTAACTAAATTTAAGCTACCTATATTATAATAGCTAAATACCTTTAATAATAATAATACTATTACTATAGCCTTATACCTTTAGCTTATAGCTCTTTATTTTATTACTTAGCTACTTACCTTAATACCTTTTTATTAATTAAAAAGCTTCAATAGAAATAAAAAAATAAATAATATTAAAACTATATTATAATACATATATATTAGCCCTAATACTCCTCTATAGTAGCTAAATATAATCTTAACTTTTATATTACTTATAAAATTATATAGCTATATAATTACTTTATAAAATATAAATTAACCACCTTTATTTAAATATATACAAAAATAATTAGCTTTAAAGTATTTTTATATATTTAATATATACTTAAGGTAAACTTTTTAATTTATTAATATTAAAATAATATAGAAAATTACTATTATATTATTTATCTACTTAAACTATAACTATCTTTACCTTTATAAACTTAATATACTTTTAATATATAATTATATAATACTTACTTAGCTCTTAATTAAGGCCCTTTAGCTTATTACTTTAAATAATAGCTTCTTTAAACTAAATAAATCTTTTACTTTATATTAGCTAATTAATTATAAGTATTTTAAAAAAATAAAATACTTAATACTATATAACTATAGCTTTATAAAAAACTTAAGTTAGCCTTAGTATACTTACTTACTAATATAACTATAAATATTATAAATATTTATTAATAAGTATTATAATAATAATATATATTTACTAAAGATAGCTATACCCTTTATATAAAGCTATAGTAAGTTAATTATAAGTAATCTTTTATTTATTTATATTAAAAATAAAATAAATATAAATATAAAATTAGCTTCATACTTACTAAATTTATACTACCTTAATACTACCTTTTACTTTACTTACTTTTTAATATAGCTATAATATAACTTAAATAGCTTAAGTACTTTTACTTAAAAAGTATAGTTAAACTAACTTTACTAAAAGCTTAACTTACTACTCCTTTTATATTATTTTACTTTATAAGCTATATTACCTTTTCTTAAAGGTTATTATTATTAGCTTATAATATATTAATATCTATAGCTTTATATTAAAAAAAACTTATACTTATTAAGGAATTAGAATTATTATTTTCTTTAATAATATTAATAATAATATTAAAGTATTCTTTTTATATTAAAAAAAGCTTCTTTACTTTTTATTAATAAGAATTAGTATAAGTTAGCTATAAGCTTAGTTAAATTCTATTATTATTATTATTATTACTCTAGTCAGGCTTGTGAGCCCAATACTAGTACCACCGCTACTTAAACTATATAGCAAAAACCCTAGCATAGGGAGGAAAACCTATATATAACCTTTTTCTATATTCTATAGCAGAGCTATAGTAGCTCCGCGCTAGTTCTAATTATAAGAAGTAGTGTGCTACTAGCTAAACTCAATTAGCATTGTAGGAGAGTGTGTAGTGCAAAATAGGATTTAGACTAGGTTAGTAAAGGCGTAGTGATAATGTGGGTTACCCTTAGGGGTAGTCTATAAGTTATGTATCCTAATAATCTATACTAGCTATAATGTCTGTATAGCTTTCCGCTGCCTTTATACCTATGCTATACTAGGTGCTATATAGTATTATATCTTTAATATCCTTAGCCTATTAATTTTATAAGCTTTTTATAAGCTAAAACTAAGGGATGTATTTTATTAAAATAAGCTACTTAGTAAGAGTAGTTACTAGCTTATTATTCTCTAAAGCCTCCCTAACTTTATACTAGTTTTATACTAGGTATATACCTATATTAATAGGGTAGAAATAATTAAAATTTTTATAAGATAGTAAAATATAGTAATAGTTTTTATTATTAGCTTAGTAACTATATATTAGTAATTCTACCTTAAAAATATATTAGCTAAAGAGAAAAGTATTAAGTTTAATTTATTTTATATATATTTATATAAGTACTATAGATTTATACTTAGTTAGGCCTAAGTAAAGGTAGACTACTTTAGTAGTAAAAGTAAAGCTAGGGTTAAGCTTTATTACTATATAGTTAATATTAGTTTAGTATACTTATATAGCAGCCTACTTTTAATACTAATAGTTCTTTTATTCTAAAGTAAGTGCTTTAGTTAAAAAAGGCTTTAGTAAGTAGTTATAAAGTTAGTTTAAAAATAATATATAGTTTAAATAGTTATTTAGGTATAGTAGGTAGCTATACTCTTAGTATATTAGTTTATATTTAAGTTAAGCTACTATTATAGTATAGGTACTATAAATATACTTAGCTATTTTATTAGCTTTTATTTATTAGTAAAAGTAAAGTAAATAATAGTTAAGGTAAAGGTTAATTAAGGCTATAGCTACTTTAGTTTTAATTAAAGTATATAGTATAGCCTTAAATATATTAATTACTATTTTTAAGTATTTAGTTTATTTAAAAATAAATACCTTAGCTATACCCCTTACTTTACTATTAATTTTAATAAAAGTATAGTATAATTTTATACTATATATAATTATACTTTAAATAACCTATATATATAAAAGTTATATATTATATAATAAATATCCTTAAGTTAAAGCTACTAGTAATATAAGTATAAGCTACTACTATATTAATTTTAACTTAATCTAATTTTAATATATTTTTTAATAAAGCTTATAATAAACCTATACTTTAAGAAAGTAAGTAAACTAAACTAGTTATATTATATTAATATTAAGTTAGATTAATAATATAATTATAGCACACTATTTAGTAAAGTATATAAGTTTACTTTTCTTTAAATTAAACTTAAGATTTAATTATTAGAACTAGTTTTAGTAAATTACTTAGATAGCCTTAAGGTAATTCTATATCTCCTTTATTATATACTTATATATAAGTATATTTATATTATTAAAGAAGCTTATAATAAATATAAAATATACTATTTAAAGCTTAATATATAAAGGGGTAATATAGAGTAGGAAGAGAATAAAAGAGATTAAAAACCTTTATAATATACCTATAGTTATAAATAAAAGGCTTATAAATTTACTATTAAAATAAAGGTTAGTAATATATTTAATAGTAAAGAAGTAAGTCTATACTATTATTTATATAAGGATTTTAATAACTATAAGGGTATAAGTTAGTCTTTTATAGTAAATAATATTAAAGGCTATTAATATATTTAATTAAAGTAGTAATATAATACTACTATAGTATTATACTATATATACTAATTCTACTAAAATACTTAATATAATCTTTATTAACTTATTTACTTTATTACTTATTTATATATTAGGTAATATACTACTTAATTTAGCTATAAGAGTAAGCTAACTTACTACTACTACCTTTATTACTTTATTAATAATATTAAGAAGTAAAATAAAGCACTAAGCCTTTACTTTTTATTACTTTATTAGGGTTTTACCTAGCTTATAAAAAATAATAACTTTTACTTACTAAAATAAAGCTAGGTAATAGTTAATATAATAGTATATATTAAGTAAGTAAGTAAGGGTTTTAGCTAGTAGCTTACTATATACTTTAAGGTATTTAGCTAAAAGTTTATTTAGTTTTAGTGCCTTTTAGCTAGCTAAGCTTTTAATAATACTATAGATTTTATTAGTATTAAAGTAGTCTTTTAATAGAAATATTATAGTATTAAGGTAGTTATTAAAATCCTTTAGTATATTATTAAGTTAGGCTTAGAAAGAAGGGAAAAAATAATTAGTTACTATAGCTACTTTCTTTTAATATAACTTAGTAGTTATAGTATCTATACCCTTACTTTAAATAAAAGTAGAGATTTATTGCTATTTTAATAGTAGTTTACTATAAAGCTATACTTAATGTTTAAGTTTCTATAAGTTTTTTCTATAAGTAGTAGCTACTTTAATAGTAAAGTACTAGGTATTATACCTTTTATTATTAATAGTTTAGTACTATATCTAAATTATATTAGTAGTAAGTTACTAGTTCTCTTTAGTATAAAATATTTACTACTATTATAATACTTTTTTAGTGTTTTAGGTAGCTTTTTTAGTATAGTAATTCTATTATAGGTTTAGCTTAGGATTACTTTAGGGTTCCCTTAAAATTATTAAGTTTATAATAAATTAAAGCTTAGCTATTATTTATTCTATATAGCTATTAATTTCTATAAATATTTAAAGTAAGGGTTTAGTAAGGTTATAATAGAATTATATTACTACCTTAGCTATTATAAGGTTATTTTCTATATATAGCTATTTAAAATAAAGTAGGTAGTTACTATATAGCTTTAGGCTAGTATTAATATAAATAAGCTATAGAATATAGTTAAATTTAGTAAGGTTTAGTCTCTCTATAAATTTAGCTTTTATATTATAAGTAACTTAAGTATAGTTAATAATATTATTCCTTTTACTTTATATTCTTTAAGTTACTTTACTTTATAGTATTATAAATTTAAGCTATTACTATATTACTAGTATAAAGAGTATATTACTTTTTATTAAGGTTTAGCTATAATAATCCTAAAGTAAGTAGTATTAGTTAAAGTCTTTTATAAAGACACTATAGCTTAAAGGTAAAGCTACTATAAAGTTAAAAAGGGGTAATATTTAATTAAGTTTATAAATTAGGGAATATATTAAGTAAATATAGTATTTTACTAATATTATTAAGTATTAGTTCTTACTTATATATATTAACTATGCCTTAGGCCTATACTAGTAGTTTATATAAATTATAGTATAGCTACTCTAAGTAGTAAGTTAAAAGTAGCTAAGGCTAGGGTTAAGTAGTTTACTATTTATAGTTCCTAGCTTCTATATTATTATTATATTAGCTTTAGATTAGGACTCTAGCACTAAATATATAAGGTAGGTTTTCTTCTATATATTCTAATATATAACCTTTATTATATACTCTATATAGTATATTAAGTTAGGCTTAGCTTATTTAATACTATAGTAGCTATAGGTTATTAACTTAAAAAGGCCTTTATAGTAGCTTATAAGTATTATATTAATTCTAATTTAGTATTAAGAAGGTAGGTATATAGTTTACTAACTTATTTTTATAGTAAAGCCTTTTATAATAATAAGTTATTTATATCTCTCCTTTAGCTATAGTTAAATACCTTTATTTAACTATTTTTCTTTAGTATAGAAGGTTTAGTAAAGGCTAAGGGCTATATTAGGTATATAGTATATATATAATTCTATTATTTATTTATAATATTATATATATAAAACTATATAAAGTAAGGTTCTAAATAGTTAATATAGCGTTTTTTTATAGCTTTTAATAGTGCTAGGTATAATTATTTACCCTCCTTATATTAACTAAATATATAGTAGCTATACTATAAAGGTAATATATAGTGTATAGCTATATAGCTAAATTTAAAGTATTTAAAGCATTATTAAGGATAAATAGTATTATTATAAAGCTTAGCTTTAAATATCTTAGCTTTATAAATAATTTTAATATAATATAGCTTATTTACTATATTAACTCTATTAATAGTAATAATTAAGGGGGATTAGGTTATAGTGCTATATAGCTTCTATACTATAATCTTTACTAAACCCTATTTATTAGTTATAATTATATTTTAAAGAATATTATTCTTCTCTTAGTTCTATATATAGTGTATAAAAAAGCCCTTAATAATAATACTAAATATATATTAATTTAGTATTACTTTTAAACTAAAAGTAGTACTAACTTAGGCTATATTATTAGTATAAGGCTTTACTATATTTTAAAATATAATTATAATATTACTACTATAGAGGTAATATATTATTATAGTAGTATTAGTATTAATAGCTTAGTTAATAATAGTAATAGTTTCTTTAAGTAAGTAGTTTTATATAGCTTTAGCTATTATACTATTTTTAATAATAGTTTTATAGTAAATATAAGGTAGTATTACTATTATTATAGCTTAAATCTATTAAATAAGTAATTAAGTAATACCTTTAGTAATAATGCTAGCTTAGCTTAAGGCTATTATATTTCTAATATTAATAGCTTTCTTTACTATTTATTTAATAACTTTTTTTAAGTTTTTAACTATAATAGGCTTATTAAGTAATAATAAGGTTAATTTTATTAATATTTTAATATAAGTTTAAGGTATAAGGAGGCTATATTAAGTATATATTAAAGCTATATTATTAATATAAAGGATAATATTTTATATACTCTTTAGTACTATAGTTAGTATAAGTTTAGCTATTTTATTATATTTAATAATAAGGTAGTT
Organism: Claviceps pusilla; assembly: GCA_018360225.1. Taxonomy (NCBI): domain Eukaryota; kingdom Fungi; phylum Ascomycota; class Sordariomycetes; order Hypocreales; family Clavicipitaceae; genus Claviceps; species Claviceps pusilla. The sequence continues at coordinate 11,750 of SRPW01000078.1, read as the reverse complement.
TAATATTTATTTATATATAAATAGTAATATAAAAGCAACTTAAGGCATTATTAATATAAAGCTACCTTATTTTATAAGTAAGTAGTAATAGCTTTATATAAGGCTATAATTCCTACTATTAATATTTATTAGCATTACCTTATTTACTATACTTACACTCTAGTATTAATATACTATTAAAAATAGGGTAAAATAAATATAGCAATTCTTTTTCTATACTTTTTAAGAGGTTTAGAGTCAGTTCTGCGTCGCTACTACAGTGCAGGCGAATTCGCGAAAAGTTTTAGTTAAATTCTATATTACCCTTAATTAAATATATTACTATTACTTACTTTAAAATAAATTTTATCTTAATAAATATATTTATAATAAGCTTTAAAGATACCTATATTATATTAGTACTAATTCTATATTAACTTTAAATTAAAGATATACCTTTCTATTTTCTATATAAATAACTAATAGTATTTATATAAATAATATAAGGTTTATAGAGCTATACTCTAATTATACCCTACCTTAATATATTAATAATAGCCCTAAGCTAAACCTAAATTATATACTTATTAATTATATTTTCTTTTTTTTTACTTAGTATTTTAGCCAAGGTTAGTAAAACTAAACTAAACCTAATATTACTCAATAAAAAGTATACTAAGCTACCCTTACTAAAGTATTAAAAAAAAATAACTTACCTTAAAAGCTTTAATTATAAAAAAAAAGTATAAAAACACTATTTTTTTTATAGTTATTACTAACCTCTCTCTATATAACTACTAACTTAGCTATATAGCTATTAGCTAGCGATTATAACTATAAAGGTAGCTTTTTACTAAAATATCTAGCTTTATATTAATACCCCCTTAGTATTAATATAAATATTAATAGCATTTAACTTCTTTTTTTTATAAAGTATATCCTTACTATAATTAAATAAGTAAGGTTAGCTAGCATTATAGCTATATTATATTAGTTTATATTATTCTAGTATATTAAGTAATATATATTACTCTTTAGGCCTTATTTAACCCTTATACTAGCTTATTTTAACCTTAAAATTAGTATTATTTACCTATAAAACTATATATTATTACTAAATTATTACTTTTATTTATATATACTATAATATACTTAAATTATAATATTATAACCTTTATTTACTACTATTACTATAGAACTAATTTAGCCTTAACCTTACTTTAAACTAAATATATTTCTTTTAAATCTAAACTTACTATATTTACTCTTTTTAGTAATTATAGCTATATAGCTTAGTAAGTAGTGTACCTATATTTTATAATAAGAATTACTATAGGCCCTATATAGGCCTAAGTAAGTAGAAGATTAAATAATATATATAGGTTTTCCTCTTTATTCTAGGGTTTTTTTTATATAATTCAGAAAGTAGGAGTACTAAACAGAGGCCCTTATAGGCCTTCTAGCGGAATAATAATAATAATAAAGTAAGAATTATAAAGGGGTTGAAGATTTAATTTCTATATAAAGTATAGTTTTTCTTAGTATAATAAAGGCTATATATTAAGGAAAAACTAAACTTTAATTAGCTAAACAAGTAAAAAAAGTTTTTTAATTAATTAATAGCTTAGTAAGTAAGGGTCAAAGTAGGTTTAATTTCTTTACTTATTTTAACTTACTAAGTAGTATAGATTAGCTACTTCTATATTATATAAATAAGTAAAAATACTCCCTAGCTCTTTAGGTACTAACCTAGTTATAGTTATAATTACTAAAATTAATAGGTAAAGGGTAACTAGAGTTATTATGTATAAATAATGGAGGGAAAATAACTATAGAGTAACTAGGGTATAATTATTTAGCTAGCTTTTATAGAAGGAAATTAGACTTAGAATTCTAAGAAGTAAAACAAATTATATATTTAGTTAGGTTTTCTATTCTATTAGGTTACTACTAATTAGCAATATTATATAAGTAATTATACAATTAGCTAATTAGTACCTTAATAAAGGTTTTCCTATAAGTAGATAAAACATAAGGAGCAGAGGTTCAAGATACAGCTAAGCATAAATTACTACAGTGCCCTGCTCTGCAGAGCAGTGAATCTGTACGTGCACGCTTACTAAGCCCACTACCTTAGTAAGCTGTGCTCTATAGCACCCACCTCACTTATTTCTAATAAACATAAATATAATGCATTATTTATGAAATATAACATAAACACAATATATCCTAAAATAAATATAATACAAATTCATATTGTAATGCTCTAATTATCTCTAAATATCATTTATCTTTCCTTAGGAACTTTTAGTAAGTTTATAATTAAGTTTATTAATAGTTTAGCTTAAAATTACCTTAAAATTAAATATTATCTAAATACCTATTTAACTTTTTAATTAAAGACTATAGCGAAGGTAGATATTTTTAATTAGTTAGTTTACTAGAGTGTTTCATTTAGCTTATATCATATTTCTATACTATTCAATTATTGTACTAATTTTAAAGCAGTATATAATATGGCATAAATTTTTAGAGGCATTAAGTCAAAATAGGCGTAACCTAAAATGTGTCAATAGCCAAGGCGGTCGTGTGAATATCAATTCCTTATCGCGCGAATGGGTTGTCATTCCAGCATGTTGTAATGCCGTCTGCATCGCTTAACGTCACTACACTCTCCTACTTTCATTCGCATCGATATTAATCAATTCTTGGTATCAAATTGACAGCGTCATGGCTCGATCGAAAAGAAGCAACCAATTTTGCTCAAGGCATAAGACTGGTAATGCACGAAGTCGAGGAGGGTACGAGCGACAAGAACCCTCCCAGTTTTCAGCACCAATGGCGGATACATCAGCACCCAGACATCATGAGTACTTCTCTCAGCACAAAACGATAACGGATGAGCATGAGAACTCCGGGTTCACAATGGCTGATGTAGCCCGAGGAACTTTTTTGCATGACTATCCTCTATGGAGCGAGCGCAGTAAACTTCGAAACAAACCTGTACACTTCGTCAGTCATGGTCGAAGCAAACTACTTAGAAGCGATTCATCCGATGAGTCTGATGTCAACTCTATCAGCACCACGATAGCAGGTTGTGCAGCTCAGCACAAAATTGTTTCAAAAGAAAAAATTAGATCTCAAGAACTGCCGACTCTTGATCATACAACTAGCAATGTTGACAAGTCCAGACAGATGACTATCCTATCACCCTCTATCGAGCCTTTAATCAATCAGAATACGTGTACGGATGACATTTTTATTATTGATACTATTGGAGAGAAAACGATTAGCCAAAGTCAACAGGCGCCAGTAGTAGAACTACGAGAAAGCTGCTCCTCGCCAGACAGTAGCTCCGCCGATGAGGTCATTATGTTTCGAGGACGAAAATTGCACGGCAAGGCCACGTTGATCGCAGAGATTTCACACAGAACAAGCTTGCCCACGGTGACTTCAACGCGATCACAACGTTCAATCGATTCTTTTTGCCCTCTACCCAATATGTCTCAGCCTGCAACGTCAAAAAAGAAAAAACTGAGACTTGAAAAGACAGAGCAAGGTCGCGGTCCTCTAGACAATGAAGATGTTCTGCTAGACTATATTTGCAACATCCGCGAGAATGATGAGCTTGGAGACCTCTACCGGCAGAGTGGACACATTGGGCATGACCTCGGTGGAAGTGATGAGGAATATTGCTTTGGATCAAGTCAGTCAGGAGACGAAACACATGGAGGGTCATGTGTTACTAGTCAAGTCGGCCGTCAGCATTCGATCAAGAACGGCTCAGTAACCGACCTATGTCACACGTATCATCATCAAGAAAACGGAAATGACGACTTAAACAATAGTGTTGATGAGCAGGACACTCTTGCTACATCCGTCGCGAAATCAAATGATCCAAGCGATTGGAACGCTCTCAAAACAAAAAGCGACATGAGTCAGGAGCAAGTGGAATTCGACGTCATGGATTGGAATCGACCCAGCGTGCAACGAGTACAAAGGAACAAAAAGGCTCGCGCAAAATTTATTTCCTTCAGCGATTGTGATTCAGATTTAGAACGTCAGCTCCAGGTAGCTTGGAAAAATGATAGACACAGGAAAAAAGAACGCAAACAACAAAGAGAGGAGCTCCGTGCATTGGGCTTGCTGCACAAGACGGCCGCGCATGATCTCAGGCTCAATTACCCATTTGGCATGACAATCAAGCAGGTCGCTGATGAACTCAGATCTTTTTTGCAGCAAGAGAAGGAGATGTATGTGGCTTCCTTAAATGATCTCTTAGTAGTACTTGTGCAGATGCAAGCTAACCCTGTCAACAACGCCAGCATAACATTCCCACCGATGGATCTCCACGCCCGGAAAATTGTCCACGAATTGGCCAATACCTTCAATATAAAATCCAAATCAGTCGGAAAAGCAGAACAGCGCCGCCCTAGCTTGTATCGCACAGTTCGAACAACTTCGTATTCTCAAGCAATGTTTGATCGAGCTATAGGCCAGGTCCACCGCAAGTTTCTGCCCAGGGCGGATACAAAAGGAAAAGGCAAGCCATCTTCCAGAAAGCAAAACAGGTTGGGTGCTTCTATGACAGCAACCAGTTATCAAGAGGGCGAGATTGTGGGAGCGGCAGCGCCCGAGTTGGGTATCGGAAATCGCGGCAGAACTATGCTAGAAAAAATGGGATGGAGCTGTGGGACTGCACTCGGTGCCGAAGATAACAAAGGGATTTTGCAGCCAGTTTCACTAGCGATGAAGAGATCCAAAGCCGGATTAGGTTAATGCATCTGCATCTGGATCGAGTTAACTTTGATATCACCTATGCATTGTGAGCAAAAAAAGATATGATTTGCGCGAATTCATTGTCCCGAGATCCGTTTCTCGATATTTATTGTACAACCGCAAACCCCATTGACCGTGTGAAGACATTGCCCCCATAAAGCAAAACAATCCGTAACGCATTATAATCCCAAAATAAAAGGCATATTCTGCCTGTAGGGCGTTGTATTCATGACACCCAAATGCCACGCATTGGAAGAAAAAAAACAAGACTGCATGACCCAAAAACAAAAACAAAGATTGCGGGGCTTATTTCGTAGACGACGAATACTTGGTCACCGCCTTTGTACCCTCGGACACAGCGTGCTTAGCAAGCTCTCCAGGCAAGATCAGACGAACTGAAGTCTGGATTTCGCGAGAAGAGATGGTGGACTTTTTGTTATATGCAGCCAGCTTGGATGCCTCAGTAGCAACACGCTCGAAGATATCTGGATCAGAAGTTAGACTGTGGAAAGTGGAAACTGACACAATATACGTACCATTCACAAAGGAGTTTAGAATTGACATGGCCCGGTTAGAAATACCGGTGTCAGGATGCACCTGCTTGAGCACTGTATTTACGTCAACAATTGCGGTCTCACAAGAGCGAAGATCGCAGCATACCTTTATAGATGTAAGAGCTGTATGTCTCTTTACGGGTCTTCGAGCGCTTCTTCTTTTCGCCAGAAGCAGCGGTCTTCTTGCCAGCATCCTTCTTCTCGGGAGCTTTGCTAGCAGTGGCGGGAGCCTTGGAGGCAGGCTTCTTGTCAGCAGCCTTGGGAGGCATTTTTGCGTTTGTGGGAAATGCGAGGGTATTCTTATTGTAAAAAAGGGGGGAGAGAAAAAGATAGGGCGAGAGGCGAGTCGTGCTAGAAACGATAAAGAACTCGAGTTAGACAGCGGGTGGCGATGGAAGTTGAAGGCGGTCGACGACAGATTGGGGGGTGGGTTGGGCTTTTGTAGCTGGACGCGAAGACTTGTAAGTGGGTTACTGATTGCTGGTGGCAGCTGTCTCCATTCAACGGAAGCGCGCCACGGTCGCGCGTGTGTTTGTATGAGCTTGGCGGCTGATTTGGTTGGAGGAGGTAGCAAGTGGGGTATCTGGTATGCAGGTGTTGGGGATCGCGTCTGCACAGCCACTAGGCCTCGTGTGGCTTGCACCGGCAGCCACATTGGTTTGTTCTATCATCGTGCGTCGTGGTGACTCGCGCTCTCGTCATCAGACATCGCAGGTTGACGGTTATTATCTCGAGAAAATCAAGAAAATCATGACCTACTTCATCCGTGCTAGTACTTCAGAATCTCAGACCCAAAATGGGATTATGGGGCAGGAGTCTGATCCCGATGAGGTCGCGGGGGCAGGCAAAAGATGTACTTGTCACTTCGTGTTGGCGAATCTTCATGACTTACCATGTCCTAACAAAGTACAGAGTCCGCTAACGAGTGGAGGGGGATAGTTGAATCGCGTACCAATGCACTACACTTCACATTTGTGACTGAAATCAACATGACACTAAACAGCAAGCGGTCGAGTTGGCTGAGTGGTTGCCGTGTCGCGCTTGTAGTAGTACTCTAACCGCAGTGCCGGTTTGTCAGAATGCAGAGACTGCGTGAAGTGAGCAACAGTATGCTGCAAGACCATCGATCTCACGACCCTACCTTGCGGGCAGATAAAGTTTTATACGTCATGATTCCCTACTATAAAATCTGAATATCGGGCTGCTCAGCAGCTTGGCCCAGTTTTTAAATCTTTGTTTTCTTTTGAAGTGCATGATTTCCGAATTGGTACTAGCGTGTTTTATTTGCTAGTGCCAGTGATCCAAGATCACGTCCACGGCGCGCCAAAAACTACTTAACCTCTATGCCCCCCGCTACAAACTACTGCCCTTGTAACGCATCTTGTATTGATCATCATCGCATTCTCCACGTCTCTCCGATTGTTGCAATTTCATTCCTGGATCGCACTTCAATCTCATTTTACTCTTTTAATCTCTCACAGACAACCTTCAGAATGACCGGCGGTGGAAAATCTGGTGGCAAGGCCTCTGGCTCCAAGAATGCCCAATCGTAAGTGATTGGTCGTGTTTCTCCTGTCGACTGCTATTGTTTCTGACAAATACCAAGTCGTTCCTCCAAGGCTGGTCTCGCCTTTCCAGTTGGTCGAGTCCACCGTCTTCTCCGAAAGGGCAACTACGCCCAGCGTGTCGGTGCTGGTGCTCCTGTCTACCTGGCCGCTGTCCTCGAGTATCTTGCTGCTGAGATTCTGGAGTTGGCCGGCAACGCAGCTCGTGATAACAAGAAGACTCGCATCATCCCTCGTCACTTGCAATTGGCGATCCGGAACGATGAAGAATTGAATAAATTGCTGGGCCATGTTACCATTGCCCAGGGTGGCGTTTTGCCGAATATTCACCAAAGTATGTTGTGCATTCTCTGTGCTAAGAGTTGTGGCTAACCTTAATTAGATCTTTTGCCAAAAAAAACTGGCAGCAAGAGCGGCAAGAACCAGAGTCAGGAATTGTAAATTGTTGTTTTTTTCTTTTACGTGTAATGCTTGGGTTTGGTTTGCCAGGACAAATGGTTCACGGTTCGGTTCACACGGTTTTTTCTTTTTGCGCGCGATGTTTGTATAATAATCCCACGGCAATGGTCATGAATGATAAGATATTGAACTTGCGTCTGTCCTCTTGGCATGATAACATGGCATGTTTCGGATAACTTATAGTAGCATCCTGCGGCTTCTCATACCGCCCTGGGTGACCATCTGTTCGTGCGGCTTCTCACCCCGTTTCCTTCCTCTATCATGGCGGCTTCGATGTGTAAAAAACGCAGGCACGTTATCAACATCAGGTAATTGTGACTCGCGTCAACCTTGTGGATCTATTGCCGGTCTGATATCGAGCTACTTTACATGTTCGTGTTTTCTTGCGTCTGCAACAAGGATGCCTGACTGCCTGACCCTCCGTCAATGTCTGTTTATGTGATGGGATGGAGCTGAAAACAATCATTAATAATGCGTGAATAATTGATATGCGTCGGCTTGTTCAAATTGGCTACTCACAGTTTAGAATTGGTGATGGGAGATTTCGCTCGTATTTGGAGCCTGATCAAGTTAATCAGCCTATTTCCTTAGTGAGTTGTATTTGTTGTTTACGTACCTCCGGGTGCTGTTGGTGGGATATAGGGATCTGGATGCTTCCACGTATCGAGGAGTTTTTCGGTCTCGTTCAGAAGAGCCTGGCCGAATGTTAACTTTTGTTCTAGTTATAAATACGAATATGCTGCGCAGTATGTCCCACTCTTTGTTGCCTGGAGTCTGTAACATTCCTATTCGCCTCGAACAGTGATCGAATGTACACAGCCTGGCCTCGCCACAGTTGACGCTGGACGGCCCAGTCGAGGGCCAGCTTCAACGATCGACGGTAGAGCGATCTAATGGGTCAAATAGTGAGTAGAGGGGCTGTGTCTCTGTTGGTAAGGGAGGGACTCACAATGCAGCTCGTCGTGAAGACATGGTTTATGTGGCTTAAGGTATCTGCGAGCGCGGTTTGCGTGGTAATGCTGCCTGGTTTATCGTGCGCGTGATGTTCTGTCTTGGGAATAACCCTCAGTCATCGACGTTGTGCGCGTGATGTTGTGGGCGCCGGAATCGTTTGTGGGGATCTCATGGTAACTCACTACTGCCTTGGTGCCTTAATTTTCGAGCAGTAAGTCGCATATGTATGTTTGTTTTATTTAACGCCCGGGTGTCCCGTGTGGGCAAAGGGCGTGTCGCATATGTATTTCGGATTTTGGGACGTTGGTGCGAACTACCCTGTATGATTGCGTATCTTCTTTATTAAATTTACTGAACGTCCCTCTTGAGCCATAAGCTACTGCTATGAGGAACTAATAAAACAACTATATTCTTTTCTAAAATAAGACACCACGTTTGTAATTTACATTATAATTAAATTATTAAGGAACATATAATATCTTTACTTATAATTTTAGAATTATTTTATATTAGTTTTATTAAATAAGCTATTAAATTAAATACTTTAATTTACTTTATAACTACTAGCTTATAAGAAATAAATTTAGCCTTAACATTTACATTAAAACCCCTAGCTTTAAATTAAAGAAATATATAAGCTTATGTTTTTAAAAAGTTATATGATTTTAAGGATTTGTTTAATTAAAAAAGGCTAATACTTTATTTTTTTATAAAAGCTATATAAATTATTAAATTTACCTTGAAAAAAAATAAAAAAGGCTTATATTATTTCCTTTTTAAGCCCTTTTTTATAATATACTTTATAATTAGCTTTTGAAAATTCAAAAGTAAATAATAAACCTTATAAATAAAGAATAAATATATATTTTTTTGTTAATAATAGCTTTAGTTTTATTAATAAAGAAAATAAATAAATGTTAGTATTTTAATATAAATTATTATATTTTAAATACTATTATAAATTAAAATTATTATTTATTACTTTTTATTAAAAAAATATTATATTTTTAGCAATAAACTTTTCGTGAATTTACCCGCACCGCAGTAGCGACGCAGAACTGACTTTAAATCTCTTAAAAAGTGTAGAAAAAGAATTACTATATTTATTTTACCCTATTTCTAATAGTATATTAGTACTAAAGTATAAGTATAGTAGATAAAGTAATACTAATAAATATTAATAGTAGAAATTATAGCTTTATATAAAGCTACTATTATTTATTTATAGAATAAAGTAGCTTTATATTAATAGTACTTTAAATTACTTTTATACTACTACTTATATATAAGTAAATACTAAACTACCTTACTATTAAATATAATAAAATAGCTAAACTTATATTAGCTATAGTATTAAAGAGTATATAGAATATTATTCTTTATATTAATAATATAGCCTTAATATATATTTAATATAGCTTTTTTATACCTTAAACTTATATTAAAATATTAATAAAATTAACTTTACTATTACTTAATAAGCTTATTATAATTAAAAACTTAAAAGAAGTTATTAAATAAATAATAAAGAAAGCTATTAGTATTAGGAATATAATAAATTTAAGCTAGGCTAGTATTACTATTAAAGATACTACTTAATTACTTATTTAATAGATTTAAGCTATAATAGTAGTAATACTACCTTATATTTACTATAAAACTATTATTAAAGGTAATATAATAGCTAAAGCTATATAAAATTACTTACTTAAAGAAACTATTACTATTATTAACTAAGCTACTAATATTAATACTACTATAATAGTGTATTACCTTTATAGTAGTAATACTATAATTATATTTTAAAATATAATAAAGCTTTATATTAATAATATAGCTTAAGTTAGTACTACTTTTAGTTTAGAAATAATACTAAATTAATATATATTTAGTATTATTATTAAGAGCTTTTCTATATATTATATATAGAACTAAAAAAAGGATAATATTCTTTAAAATATAATTATAGCTAATAAGTAAGGTTTAGTAAAGGTTATAGTATAGAAGCTATATAGTACTATAACTTAATCCCCTTTAATTATTACTATTAATAAAGTTAATATAATAAATAAGCTATATTATATTAGAATTATTTATAAAGCTAAGATATTTAAAGCTAAGCTTTATAATAATACTATTTATTAAAAACTTTTTGCGAATTCGCCCGCACTGCAGTAGCGACGCAGAACTAACTCTAAACCTCTTAAAAAGTGTAGAAAAAGAATTACTATATCTGTTTTACCCTATCTCTAATAGTGTATTAGTATTAAAGCGTAGGTATAGTAGATAAGGTAATACTAATAAATATTAATAGTAGGAATTATAGCTTTATATAAAGCTACTACTACTTATTTATAGAATAAAGTAGCTTTATATTAATAATACCTTAAGTTACTTCTATACTACTACTTATATATAAGTAAATACTAAACTACCTAATTATTAAATATAATAAAATAGCTAAACTTATACTAGCTATAGTGCTAAAGAGTATATAAAATATTATCCTTTATATTAATAATATAGCCTTAATATATACCTAATATAGCCTCCTTATGCCCTAAACCTACACTAAAATATTAATAGAATTAACCTTATTATTACCTAATAAGCCTATTATAGTTAAAAACTTAAAAGAAGTTATTAAATAAGTAGTAAAGAAAGCTATTAATACTAGAAATATAATAGCCCTAAGCTAAGCTAGCATTACTACTAAAGGCATTATTTAACTACCTATTTAATAGATTTAGGCTATAATAATAATAATACTGCCTTATATTTACTATAAAACTATTATTAAAGGTAGTATAATAGCTAAAGCTATATAAAACTACTTACTTAAAGAAACTATTATTACTATTAACTAAGCTACTAGTACTAATACTACTATAGCAATACATTGCCTTTATAGTAGTAACACTATAATTATATTCTAAAATACTATAAAGCCTTATACTAATAATATAGCTTAGGTTAGCACTACTTTTAGCCTAAAAATAATACTAAACTAATATATATTTAGTATTATTATTAAAGGCTTTTCTATATACTACTTATAAAACTAAAAGAGGGATAATATCCTTTAAAATATAATTATAGCTAATAGGCAGGGTTTAGTAAGGATTATAGTATAAAAGCTATATAATACTATAACCTAATCCCCCTTAATTATTACTATTAATAAAGTTAATATAGTAAATAGGCTATACTACACTAGAATTATTTATAAAGCTAAGATATTTAAAGCTAAGCCTTATAATAACGCTATCTATCCCTAATAATGCTTTAGGTGCTTTAAATTTAGCTATATAGCTATATACTATATATTACCCCTAAGGTATAGCTACTATATATTTAGTTAGTATAAGAAGGGTAAATAATTATACCTAGCGCTATTAGGAGCTATATAGGAACGCTATATTAACTACTTAGGACCTTACCCTATATAGTCTTATATATA
>SRPW01000077.1:0-45955 GCA_018360225.1 Claviceps pusilla | reverse complement strand
AGTTTTCTATCTTATTATAGCCCTTCTACTTTACTAGGTATTTTTATTATTTACCCTTATATTTATAGGTTATTATTTATTCTACCTTATATACTTTAGTGTCTTCCTTAAGAGATAGCTATGCTAATGCTGCTTCTTCCTAGTATAGGTTACCTTTAAATGGCTTAAAGCTTATAATATTGAATATATTATATAGTTACAGTATTAGAGGCAATTTAAGTTAGTAGGTAAGGCTATAATAACTGATTTTCTTAGTAATCTAATAAGGTCCTAGATATCTCACTGTAAGCTTTTAGCTTAGTCTCTATAGGTTAATATTCTTTATAGAAAGGAGAATATAGTCTTTAATATTAAAGTCTATTAGCTTGCGCTTAGTATTATAGTATTTTGCATATTAAAATTAGGTATTGCTAAGTAGCTGCTTTATCTCTATATGCTTAGCTTATAGTTCTTTTACCCTAACTTCTATATATTAATTAATAATATCTAATAGCTTTGTCACTTAGTCTAGCCCTCTAGGTTTATATCCTTACAGTAACTCTGCTAGTATATAGCTATAAGCTATATAATAGCTAGTGTTATATATAAATTGCATAAGAGCTAAGTGGTTAAGCTAGTTAGTTTATTCTATATATTTAAAAGCTTATAAATAGTGTTCTAAGATTTAGTTTATTCTCTTAGTTTAACTATCTATTTAAGGGTAAAATATAGTGCTAAGTAGCCGCTTAGTTACTAAGAGGTAGTAAAAGGTTCTCTAGAATTTGCTTATAAAAACAGTGCCCCTATTACTTATAATGCCTTCTAGCGCTTTATAATTCTAAAAAACATTCTTAATAAAGATAGTTACTAAGTCACTGCTAGTTACCTTTATAGTTATAGCAATGTATAGCGTATACTTAGAAAATCTATCCACTACTACTAGAATTACATTATATATCTTACTATTTGCCTGCTTAACTAAAGGTAAGTTTATAATAAAATTTATTAAGATTTCTTAGAATAGTCTCTCTAGCACTAGTAACGCTGCTAGCTTACTATAAGGTTAGTATAACCTTAGCTTATTAAGCTAATAATTTATATAATTACTAATATAGGTTTTAACATCCTATCTTAGCCCTAGCTAGAAATATTAGCTTGTAACTCTTTTAATTATCTTACTAACTCTATAATAGCCTACTATAGGGTTATTATAAGTTAGCTATAAAATCTTACTTTTTATACTAGCTAGGATATACACTTAGCCCTTATATAGCAGTAGCCTATTTCTATTAACTATTTAAGCAGTACTCTTTAGGGGCACTAGTGTCTTACTATTACTTAGTAGCTTTAATTACTACTACGCTAAGGCATCCCTTAACTATATAGACTTTAAAGTCTTATATATTAAAGCAACTAATATCTTATAGTTAGCTTAATTAAAAATTAACTTAGTAAAGGTTCTCCTAATAGCTAATAACCTTACTATAAGCTTTTAGTAGGTTCTCTCCTTAAGTAAAAGTCTACTATATAATAAGTAGGGCTAACCTAAGTGCCTTATAGAGTTAAGGGGATGTTTAGTCTTATTCTTTAAAACTCTAATATTTTAGCTACCTACCCCCTTACTTATAGTATATATGCTATATATAGACTAGTCCTTTAGTAATATTTAGGCATTTAAACCTAAACTATTAGGCTTTAGCTATAAACTTATCTTATTATAAGGTTAGAGCGTACTAGCTCTAACTTATATTATCTTATATAATTTCTCTTATATTACTTACCCTTTAATCTTAAAAGAAAAGATCTAGGCTAGACGCCTTATATCCTACTTTATTATTGCTTATATATAGCTTAGTTGCAGCTTCTCTTTAGTAGGTAGTAAGGCTAATTAGCGCAATAATCTAGTAACCTTATTCTAAACATTTAGGGTATTAGCCATTAGCTATATATTAGGGCTGCGCTACTTACTAGCTATAAACTTAGTAAGAAATAGCAGTAAGTGTAATATATATGCTTTAGCTACTACTTCTTTTAAGAAGTAGTCTAGTCTTTAGAATAAGCTATCTATAGGATTTAGCTTACCTAGTTAATGTTCTATAATAAAGTTAAACAGGCATAGCTTATTAAGGGCATTTACTTAGTAGCTAAATAGCTTTAGCTTTATAGTAAGATACTTATAGTTTAAGTAGTCTATAATTACTTAAATAGGGTGCTTTAAATAAGCTAGGTAATGCCTTTATATTTAAAAAGCTTCCTAAATAGCAAGAAGCTTGCTATTTAGCGTTATATATCTTAGCTCTAGCCCTAATAGCTTTTGCAATATATAAGCAATAGGGTGCTAGCTACCTAGCTGCAGCTAAGCTATAATAGCTTTAATTATAAAGGCTAATGTATTTATTTCTATCCTTAGTAGTGCCTCTAGATTAAAATAAATAAGAATAAAGGCTTTTAAAAACTTCTACTTAAGCTAATTAAATATAGCTAGCTTACTATTACTTAGCTATAGAGGCCCTTTATTGTCTCCTTTTAATAAGTTAGTAAGTAGGATAGCGATTTTACTATATCCCTAAATAAAGCATCTATAGAATTCTATAAATCTAAGGAAATATTAGATATTTAACACACTACAAGGTAGCTACTACTCCGCTACTGCCTAAATACACTTAGGCTCTATCTTAATGCTATTAGGTGTTATTATAAAGCTAAGGAAGCTAATATATATTATAGAGAATTTACATTTATTAAGGTTAGCGTAGAGCTTAGCCTCCTAAAGTTTTTATAGGACTTATTTAATATGCCCCTTATACATTACTAGGTCGCTACTATAGATTAGAATATTATTAAGATAAATAATATAAATAGTATTAATAAGCTCTTTTAGTGTATTATTAATATATTCTTAGAAGGTAGCTAGTGCATTTATAAGGCTAAAAGGCATTATAAGATATTTAAAATGCCTATATTAACAACAAAACACTATCTTCCACTCATTACCCTTACAGATATATAGCTAATAGTACGCGTCTTTTAAGTTAATTTTTATTACTACCTTTGCCCCTTTTAATTAGTTAAGGATTTCTAAGATTAATAGCAATAAAGCCTTATCCTTCCTTATAACCTTATTAAGGCTATAATAGTTAATACATAGCCTAAGCTACCTTTCTTTCTTTAGTATAAATAGAATTAGGGTATCTAAAGGACTTATTAATTGTTAAATCTATTCTTTTTACTGTATATTAGTAAGATATTTACAGAGAACCTATAGCTCCTTCTTAGTAAGGTTATAAATTAGTTCCTAAGGGGGTATCTTACTATTAATTAACTTAATTATATATATATAACCTTTTAAAGCTAGAAGCTAGCCTATAAGTTCTTTTAAGAATATATCTATAAACTTAGTATATACCTTTAGCAGCTTCTTTACAGCTAAGTTACTACCTGCTTACTTATTATCTTTACCCTACATATTTAGCTAAGGTTCTCCTATATTACCCCCTACTATTTATAGGCTCCTTCTATCTTTATTATTCTTTAGCATCTCCCTAATCTATACTAAGGCTAGCACTAGTAATATAATTATGTTCTTTCTCTTATAGTAAATTTGCTTTAAGTGCCCTATAAATATAAGGCATTCTTATATTATTAAATATCTCTAAGTTTTATTATTCTAAGATAGGATTTATAGCTTATAAATCTTTGCCTAGTTAGCACCTAAGAGTAAGTCCTTCTATACATTAGTAACATAGTAGTAAACCTAATATATCTTACTATAACCTATACTATTAGTAATACTAACTAACTTATTTAATATACCTTTATGCTTAAGCAGATTGCCTAAGGCGCTAGCTAGTAGTATAGTATCTGCTTCTATATTTACTTAGTCTCCCTTATTTAATATTTTTAGGTAAATAACTAATCTTTTTACTTCTAAATTAAACAATACTTTTATAGCTATTTAGCAGTAATCCTATTATATAAATGCCTTTATCCTTATCCTATTATCTATTTCTTTATTTTTATCCTTATTAATAACTAGAGTGTTTATCTTATAAAAGGTATTAGTTATAAAGGAAGCGTGCCTTTAAGGCCTATTAGTATTAATTAGGATTAAGTTTATATCTAAGGTCCTAAGTGCTAGGACTTTATAGTATAGGCAGTACTAGCTTATAGTATACTAATTGCTTTTATAAATAATATAGTCTAGTTCTAGGTACTTTAGGGAGATATGCCTATCCTTTTAGTACTTATAGCACTAAATATTATTAGAGTCCCTATTATTTAGAGGTCTATAGTTATATTACTCCTAGCTTACTGCTAAAGAGTATAATCTTTATTACTTATATCCTACTAAGGTTAATTATTCTTAATTACTTAAGAATCCTTTATTAGTAACTTTAGCTTTCCTACCTTAGCCCTAAAGGTAATTCTAGCTTTAGAGAAACTCTTAGCTTAGTATCTACTTCCTAGTAGTAAGGTTAAGGCTATTTAGAAATATATAAATTTAGAGTTATTTTAAGATAGCTTTAGGGAGCTTAGCCTTAACTTTACTTTATTTCTAAAAAAAGGTTTAAAATAATATTTAATTATTTTAGTAAAGATTTATTAGCGCCCTAGTAGCTTCTAAGTAGTATATATTCTTATTAATAGTTTCTATCTTAAGCTACTTTATAAATCCTATCTAAGTGTGCTCTCTAAAGTCTATAAAGCTATTAGTAGTAGCGTATTATATTCACTAGTGCTTTACATTATTAGTAAGGTAGCTACTAGTATATACTACCTTAGTAGCATCCCTAAGGAATATATAAGGGTCTATAGTAAACACTATATATAAGTTTAATAAGAAATTCTAAAGGCTTTTATAGATATTACCTCTATATATAAAAGCCTTAAGTTAGGCTTTTATAAGTTCTATATATATAAAGGGCGCTATAACTATAGGGTAAGTCTATAGCTTAGGGGTTAGAGTATAACTAATATTAGGGGTGCTAATAACACTAAGCTTACTACTCTTATAATTTCTACTAAGGTTAGCTTCCTTAAGGAACTTTTATAGTGCCTTAAGGTTCCTTCTCTTATTAGCTACTTAGGTAGCTTATAGTAACTAAGCTACTTCTTTAATTATTCTATTAAGGTTTATTTCTTTATTAATATTATTATTATTTATATAAGTAGGGTTAGGATTCCTAATCTTAAGGTGCCCCTTCTTTTTAATAATACCTAGCATATAGCTAGTATCTTATAAGGCTATAGTAAGGTTATAGCTAGTTAAATAGGTAACTCTTCTAGTAAATATTCTAGTTTAGTTAATAGTTTACTATCCCTAAGGGAGAGAGAGATTTAGTTATTAAGGCTAGTAATAAGGATATTACTTAGTAAAGTAAAGACTAAGATATAAAAGGTATATTATAATATAGTTACTAGGTAGGGGGTAGTGCTTAAAGGTATAAATCTCTGCCCTATTATATAAATATACGCGTCCTCTCTTTTATATACCCCCTTAGCACGCTGCTAAGTTATAGTAAGGGCACTACGTGCCTTATTCCCTTATGCCCTCGTTAGCACAACAAGCTAGTCCGCGCCCTTTGACTCTATGGTCGCCAACAGTGGGAAATGGCCATGACAGATAGGGATAAAAGTATAGAGAGAGAAGGGGTTAAAAAGGAGTAGTATATAGGGGAGAAAGAGGAGGAATTTAATAATAGGAAGGAGGAACTAATAACTCTAAGGTATTAGGCTATTGCTATAGCTTTTATTATAGTAAAGGAAAGGAATAATGCCTAGCTTATAGTAAACCTTAGAAGGTAAGGCAAAATCACTATAGAAAGTAAACCCTTTAAGAAGTTAGACTAGGCTAAGATTAATACACTGTTAGCAAGAGGTATATTTAAATTTATAACTTTTAATAAAGAAAAGCATAAAAACTAATACCTTTTTTACTTTTATATAGTGTAGGAAGTTAAGAGCAAAGAGACTAATTAGCTATATAAAAAATTAAGGCTTATAATTTAAGGGCATAGTAACTATAAAAAAATACTAATTTTTATATAATTCCTAATAATTTAAAAAGTAAGCTAAAGGTTAATTATAGCACTAGTACCTTTACTAGCACTAGAGAAAATTTTCCTTTAGCTTTAAGATATTATATAGGCCTATGTTTAATTATAAACTAACCTTAGTAGGCTAATACTTATAAGACTACTAAAGCAAATTAAGTATTTATACCTAAAAGGCATAATAATAGAAGTTATTAAGCTATTATATAGAATTATAGAAGCTAGAACATACTAGTGGGTAACCTATTTAAAGCACTATAAAGAAAAACTCTAAATAAGTATATTTAGCTATAACCTATGCCTTCTTATTACCTTAGGCAATACTAACTGCTTTAAGGTAGTTGGCATATAAACTAATAATATACTTAGACTTAGCAATCTTACTTTCTTTAATAAAGAAGAGGCTAAGCTTTAAAAGGCTAACTTTATAGTAAAACCTGTTACGCATCGCGGGATCCCTAGGTTCCTCTTAGCCTAAGCTCTTCGGAACCCGCGGACCACGATGCCCTAGTTTAGCCTCATATATCAGGCATCTTGCCAGATATGCCTATACTATACATTTTGTGTGGTGTAAGCATTCCTAGATAGATTATAAATACATCATTAGCTCCTTCTGGATGTAATAGGTTATAAGCCCTACGCATTCTGGATTTTTTAACGTTTTATTATTATTTTTATTATAATCTGTGTTGCGTTTTACTATATATAGTATACGTATTTTTTAGACACACTAAAGAATTAGCGGTATTAGTATCTACGTTTAACCCTAACCTCGCAATTAAGGTCCCTTTCCTTTAATTGGTTAATTTTTTATTACTTAACCCTTTACTAATTCCTTTTTTATAAAAAACATATATAAGTAAGGATTTGAATGCGCGACCTTAGCGTTTAGGTATACAGAATTAGCTCTCATTGTTGCGGCGCAAAACACTGTAACCCCTAATATTATAAGAATTTTTTGTAAAGTCTTCTAAAAAAAGGGGCCCTTACTACAACCCCCTAACTACTAGCTAGGACTGCTATTCTGCATAAGTTGGAACCGCTTAGGCACTAATCTAATAATTAGGGAATTATAGATTATTAGGTATAGCAAATTAAGGTAAAGCAACGCCTGCTAACTAGGCTAAGGTATAACTAGGTAGAACTCTATAATTTTTTCTCCCTTTATTATTAAGGCATAGGAGACGCCTATTATAAACCCACTAATCCTTAACTTCACAATCTCTATGTGGGTGTAGGCTACACAGTAATTTAACTAGAATAGCGCGCTGCCTGCACTAATAAACCGTTTAACTAAATTAGCAATCCTTTAGTATTGGATACTAGGTTACAAGGTTATTAATAAAAGGTCCTTATAACACATTATTCCTGCCATAATAAGCAGCTAAAGCATACCTCTATAGCTACGTAAGGCTAACTAGAGTCACGATATATATAACTCTTCTAGTATAAAGGATTTAATACTAAAGTCTATATAAATTACACCCCTAAAGGGTTCTGAGAATTTTAAAGAATAGGAAATCTCTATAAAGATACATATCTGCATTCTTAGCCTTATAGGCCACTTTAAAGGCATAATTTAGTGGTCTTAAGAGACTAATAAAAAACATACCTTGTTAATGCATTTAGTATAGCAAACGCTATCTATACGTGTATAGAAAAACATCCTTAGAGTGGGATGGGACTATAGAGGCTATGTAACAGACCTTATATAGCTTGTTTGCAATAATTATGGCTTTTAAGCTAATGTTGCTATTATTAAGCTACTTAATAGTTTCTTTTAATTAAAAAGGTTAGAATTCTTATTAACAAGGGCTTGGCTTGACTATTACTAAAATCTATAGCAAAGGATTAACAACGTTATAACTTTACCTAATATTATATAGGTTACTTAGACACTTCGAGCAGTGAAGGGTGCTATGCTTAATATTTATAATATATAGAAGATCTAAGGTTATAGTTCTGAGGGTCTTAAGAAGACTAAGATGTTAAAATATCTTATATATAAGTTAAATAAACTAGCTAAGGAATAAAAAGCTAGTTTCTTTATAAAGAGGTCTTTATAAGGAAAACAAGAAAAGAAGAAGGTAATGGAATTAATAACTCTTAAATGTAGCTATATAGTCTTAGCTAGACGCCCTCTACATATAAAAGATATGTGCTAGAGGCTTTATTCTAAACTTTAACCTATATAGGTAAAGTTTGCTTAGGAAGGAAGCTTTATAAAGCTATTTACAATGAAAAGCACTGCTTTCTCTAACATTACATAGGCAGGAAGCATATTTAGCGGCATAACTATGGGCATTAATAATAATTACACTGCTGCCACTAACCATAGCTAACTTATAAGGCATAATTGTATCCTAGATACGGGATGCAGTAATCACACCTTTAATTCAATGAAGTGGTTTATATACTTAAATACTAACGTTAAAGTTAGGCTAATAACTGCTAGCAATAGCTAGCTACTTACTATTAAAGGGATTAGAATAGTTAAGTTACCTGTTAAAGGAGGATATCTTAAGCTACTAAACACCTAACTAGCCCCTAAGGCAGAAGTTAATATAATTTCCCTAGGTCTTCTCTATTAAGCTAGTATTATTATAAATAGGTCTATAGACTAACTAATTACAAAGTCCTTATTATAACTTGTGGCTTCTTTTCGTTAGGCTTCTAATATTATAGTGCTAAAGCTTTATAACAAAGAGCCTTACTTTAACTTTACAGCGTTGCCTGCCAAAGCTATTATAAAGAATATAGAATATAGTCTTTTATATAAGAGACTTAGGCACGCTGGAAAGGATTAAATACTCTGCGTATATAAAGAAGCGGGTATATCAATTAATCTAATATCTTTAAGCAACTTTCACTATAAAGCTTACTATCTTGTAAAAGCTAACTAAATTGTTTATTACAAGCTATAACTTAATGTTAACGCGTTTCTTAGGCGCGTTTTTTAGGACTATATTATACATAAACCAGAAGGGTTTAGCGGCAAGAACTATACTTTACATGTAATTAACGCTTTTACCTGTTTTTACTAAGTTATTCTAACTATAAGTTATAAGAATTTATAGAAAGCTGTGGAGGCGTAGCAGACGGCCGTAGAAAATGCAAGTGGCGGATTCACTGTTAAGTGCTTCTATACTAATAATGCTATGGAATTCTTAGGTAAGAAGTTTGCTAATTACTGCTGTAAGAAAGGCATTATTTATTGCACTAGGGCTCCTTATATTCCTGCCTATTAAGGCCTTATTAAAAGAGCTAAGAGAACCCTTATAGATACAGCTCAAGCGTTAACAATCAGTGCTAAGCTTCCTAATATTCTTTAGCCTTATGCTATAAAGTATACAGCTAAGATCATAAATATTCTGCTAACCAGCGGCACTCTAGGCGGAAAATCGCCATAACAAGCGCTTTTTGATAAAATTAGGCTTATTAATAACTTATTAATTAAGAATCTTCACACCTAGGGGTATATTGCTTATATATAAATCCCTAATAAAAGGCGTGTAAAGGTATAGAAAATATCCCCTAGAGTAAAAAAGGGGTATCTTATAAGCATAGAAGGTAATAAATATTACTTATTTAAGGTTTAGCTACCTAAAGAAAGCTGTATTATAAAGGTATAAAATATTCGATTTTAGGAAGACCCTATAATATCTTATAACTCTACTAACAAAACTAAATATATTGCTAAATTAGTAGATTTAGTGTTTAAAGAAGAGAGTAGAAGGATTGTCACTCTGCCTTATACAGATCCCGCATCTAAGGCTAACCCTCTGCCGCAAAATAAGATCTAACAATATATAGCATAGCCTAGTACTAAGAATGCCTTATAAGGTTATAACAACACTGGAAACACATTAAGGAGTAACCTTTTATTTAATTAAATATACTAGAGGTTAACTACTCCTCCTAGTAAACCCCCTCTATATTATTTCTTTAGTTTACTAAAAATAATATTAAAGAACCTGCTAGAATTATAATAAAAGAAGTAGTTTATTACATCTAAGCGACTTAAAGAACTAGTTATTAACCCTAAAAGATATAAGACTAAGGCTTTTTTTAAGCCTATTCCCTCTATTAAAGATATAGAGATAATTAACGCACTACGCAACACAGACTATACTAATATAGATAATGTTATTACAACTACTAAGTCTTTAGAAGTTATTATAAATAAAGTAACTCTTCTGTTTTAAAGAGACAAGATATAATAAGCATTAAAGGATTATAAAAAGAAACTTACACGCTCTTAAAGCTTAAAGTCTATCAACTAAGAGTCCTTATCCTCCCAACCTAGTACACACCAATCGTTACGTATAGGCGTTTATAAGGATTATCTACACATCGCAACATATAGTTAGAAACGCGCTTTTCCTAACGGCTCCGTAGAGCCTAAATAATTAAACCTTATATATTATAATAATAATATCTACAATTTAGATAATTCTATAAACCCCTTATATTGCATAATAATAGTATAAGCAGCGAGTGTGGCTAATATAAAGATACACATTCTATTTAATTAGTTTAAGGCATATAAGCTGCCTAATTATTAGACCTTTTAGCAGCTAGCTAAGATTAAAGAATTAGAAAAAATACAATAAAAAGACAGTTAGAGTCTTATATATACACCTAAGAACGCTGTTATTTTTAACGGCTAGTGGGTTTATACTATTAAATATTCTATTAATGGACTACCTTTTCCAAAGGCTTACTAGGTTATTTGCAGCGACTAACACTCTAAGGTCTTTAATGCTTAAGACCTCTATGTAGCAGTGGTATACCTGGTTTCTCTACGTATTTTTTACGTAATTATTACTATTCTTAACCTTAAGTGGCAGCAGTGTAATGCAGTTAATGCCTTTCTAAATGTAGAGGCTAAATCTAAGGTCTTTATAAGGTAGCCTTATAGCTATAAGGATATGTCAGGACAAGTGTGCCGCCTTAATTATATGCTCTATAGTCTTCTAATATCCCCTCTTTAGTAGCTTAATAATATATCTTCTAAGCTCTTTAAGCATGGCTTTAGGCGCCTTTCTAGCAAGCTATATATCTTTACTTATAATGACTTTGTTTTCCTGCTGCTTTACGTTAATAATATTATTATAGCGGCTTCCTCTTACGCTATTATAGACTCTATGCTTAATATACTAGAATTATAATACAAGCTTAAGCGACTTAGCATAGTCTAAATATTCCTAGGCATACAATTTAAACGGGATCGTAACTGTTGGACTATTTTACTTTATTAGGAGAAGTATATTAATTCTATTCTTTAATAGTATAATACTTTAAGCCTAACTGCTGCTTATATGCCTTAGCTGCCTAAGGTTAAGATTCCTTCTAATTAGAAAGACCTTCTAACAGTTAGAATTCTAAAGGATTAGTAATGTAAAATTAGTTGCTTTAACTAGCTCTTAATATATATAAGACCTAACGTTACGTATATAGTAAATAAGCTTAGTATAGTAAATCTAGCCCCTAAGTAGATCTATATAGACCTAAAGAAGTACCTTTAGAGATATCTTTAAGGGATAAAGGATTTAGGGATTCTTCTTAGTAGTATACTTAATAACGGTACTACTAATCACTTTTTCTAAGTCTACAGCTATAGTAATGCCTCTTATAGCAATAACCTTAATATAAGGCGTTCTATAGCTAGTTATGTTATGCTAGTTAACAGCGGCGCTATTCTTTAGGCTTTAAAGCAATAATCTATAGTTGCGTTAAGCACTATAGAAGCTGAATTTATTAATCTTACGCCTATGGCGCTCTTTATAACCTAGGTTTCTTAGCTTATTAAAGACTTTGGATTTAGTTAAGTCCGCCTATTATTGCTATTTATAGATAGTTAGAATGCTAAGGCAAATGTGCTAAATAAGAAGTATCATGGCTGCATAAAGCACATTGACTTACAGTATAAATAGATTACGCAGAGGGTCCGCAATGGCCTCTTTTGCCTTAAGCAGGTCGGCATAGATTAGATAATTGCGGATAGCTTTACTAAAGGTCTTGAGCGCAAAAAACATAGTAACTTTGTGCAAATACTCTGTATAATTTCGAAGTCTAAGCTTCCTTTCTGTAGAAATCGTTGATTATGTTCTAATATCTCTTCCTTTTCTCTTTTCTATGCGTTTTCTATATATTTTCTACTGCTTATATATTAACTTTAGTTATAACTTATTGACCTTATCAGAAGCCTAACCTTCCGCACGCGAATTTCTTTAGATACCTTAATGCATCTAACATTTTCTGTATTACACTCCTTTGTAAATAGGTATTGTATGTATCTAGTATAGGCTAATTGTTTAGCTATAGGGGTGGTGTTATGCATTGCGGGATCCCTAGGTTCCTCTTAGCCTAAGCTCTTTAGAACCCGCGGACTACAATGCCCTAGTTTAGCCTTATATATCAGGCATCTTGCCAGATATGCCCATACTATACATTTTGTGTGGTGTGAGCATTCCTAGATAGATCATGAATACATCATCAGCTCCTTCTGGATGTAACAAAACCTAAGCAAAAGCTAACCCTAGAAAGTCCCCTTATTTTTAACGGTTATATCTTAACTAATAATAGTAATAGTATAGTTACATTAACCTAAAAAGGCTAGAGTAACAACCTTAAAACTATTAAAGCTAATGATTTTACTATAAAGTAATAATACATTAAGGAATGTGCTTAAGAAGCCTATATCTTAACTATATGCTAATCTAAGGCAGCCTATAACCTTTCTATAGTAGCTTAAGCCTAAGAACCTAACTAAACTAATATAAATAAGCTTAATAAGAGACTCTAATAGCAGATTAACAATACTAACTATAGTCTAAGGTATTTTATAATAAATTTGCTAATAGTAGTATTTTATATGTTTATTAATAGTTCTTTTGCAAATAATAAGGACCTAAGCTCTTAAATAGGCTTTGTAATTATTATTAGTAATAAGACTAAAAGCAGTAAGAGTGCTAAATTTAAACTCTATAGGAATATTATTATATATAGCTCTATAAAAAGTAAGAGAGTTATAAAGAGTGCACTTACTTCTAAGCTATATAGAATAGTGTAAGGTATTAATATAGCCTATACTATTAGCATAACCCTAAATACCCTTATAGAATGCCTTAAATTCCCTTAAATTTTAATAATAATCTATACTAACTTACTTTTACTATATAAATGCCTTATAAAGCTAGGTATAACTAAAGAAAAACGCCTAATAATTAATATTATAGCTCTTTAGTAATTATATAAACGCTGCAAACTTATAGAAATTTACTAAATTAATAGAAATAATAATATTATAAATACTATAATAAAGGCTTTACTTAATAAAGCATTAGAAACCTTTATTAATACTAATAAAGTTAATATTTAGATTAAAGGGTAGGTAAAGTGTATATAAGCTACGCAAAGGTAATAATAATAACTATAACTAGTAGGATCCCCTACTATAACTAATTATATCCTTCTATTTTCTTAATAGAATTTACTTAATAACACTTCCTTTAACTAAGATTTTTATTTATTTTTTTAGCTACTCTTTAAGCAATTCCTTTTATAAAAAGAGAGAATTCCTTAGTATTAAAATTGCTCTTAATAGTAAAACCTTAGTGTAGGCAAAACGCTAGGTATAGCGTGTATGGGTGACTAGGTGGGTCTGCTACAACAATGCATGCGGTTTGATTAGCTGCACTGCTAACTGCACGCGTGGCTATAATACCACCTTTTTTCTCACTTTACAAGCTTAGCTCTTAGCTTAGCAGATAAATAATTAAGAATTACACTTTTTACGTTGTTTTTGTTATGCATGCATTTTAGTATTTGTTTTCCCTTTATGAGTTATTCCCAACACTAAGTTTATAAAGAAAAAAATAAAAATAAAAATAAGCTTTTTAATTAATTAATTTATTTATTATTTATATTTATATTTAATAATATAAGTTTTAAAAATTAATTTAAGTAAGTATAATTAATTTTATTTTATTTTTTTTATTTAAGTTAATATAAAGTAATTAATTTTTACTTTAACTTAAATTAAAAACCTTTTTTTTATTATTATAGCTATTTTTAATAGTTTTATTAAAAAACTTAACTTAAAGGTTTTTACTAAACTCTTTAAAAAAACCCTAAAAAAGTAAAGTATTTTTATATTTTTTTAAAGTAATTATAATATAAACTAATTTATAAAAAAAAATATAGCTAACTTTTTAAAGAATTTTAAAATAAAAATATATACTTTTAGTTTATTTAATAATAAATAATATTAAATATTTAAAATAAAAAGTTACTTTTAAGCTTTATAAAAATATTAAAACCTTTATAATTATATATATTTAATAAAAAGCTAAAGAAATATTACTTTTTTAGTATTTAGCTACTTTTTAAAAAAAAACTAAAAGTATAATAAATTAGCTTAAAAAGCTTAATATATAGTATTTTTAAATATTCTTTAATATTTATTTATAACTATAATAATACTAAATATTAATATTAAAAGTATTCTTTAATAACTAAAAAACTCTATTAATATAATTTATATATATTTATAAAGCTATTTTTAGTTAAATTATTATTAGCTTTATAAATAAATAAGGAATTAGTAAAGAATTATTTATTTATAAAAGTTATAAAACTTTATAAACTAAGCTAAATAATTATATAAAAATATACCTATAGCTTAAAAATTATAATTTAATTAAAACTATTAATACTTACTTTAATAATTAATTATTTAATTATAAAAAAGTTTTTTAGCTAGCTTTTTTTATTATTAATAAAGCTTAAATAAAAAAAGTTAAACTAATTAATTTTTTTTATTAATATATTAAAATAATAAAAAAATAATAACTATAAAAGCTAAATAAATACTTTAATAAAAAAGCTAAAAGAACTATAAATTATTATACTTTAAAGATAAATTTAATTATATAATCTTTTATATTATATAAATGAAAAGCTAAACTTTTTATAATTTATATTTTATAATAGTATATAAGTTAAAGAGTAAGAAAAATACCTTAATATTTACTTAAATATCTTTAATACCTATAAATATTAGTTTAATTATTACTTTTATTATAATAAAAAAGGTTATTACTTTAATTATTATAACTTTTTAAAATATAATTAAAAGGTTAAGTTTATATAATATAACTTTTAAGCTTAAATTCTTATAATTAAAAATAATTTATTAAAATATTAAGTTTTTTTATACTTTATAATTTATTTCTTAATATTAATAGTTATATTTATTATTTAGCTATTTTTGAAGTTTAGTATTTTAAAGATTATATTATTAATTATTTTATAAACTAAGTATTAAAATATAAGAATATTTCTATAAACTATTAAATTATATTAATTAATAAAAAAAGAGTTTTTAATAATATTACTAAGTAATTAAACTTATTACTTTATAACCTTAAGTAATAAAAGCTTATATTTATTAAAATACTACTAAAAAAACTATAATTTATAACTAAAATAATAACTTTAAAAAAAATTAAAAATACTAGCTTTATTAATATAGCTATTAATATTAATATATTAAAAAAAATATAAATTAAATTTTTTTTTAATAAACTCTTAGTTAATAAAAAATTATAGCTAATCTTTATATAGTAATTTAAAACAGAAAAGTTAGGTATTATAAATAATAAAAAAGGAATATTATAAAACTATTTTATTATTTAGCTTTATAAAAAGAGTTTTAGTAAAAAAGTAAGTATAAGCCTATATAACCTTTTTAAGCTTTTTTTATTATTAGCTAAATTAGCTACTAATAAATATACTACTTATACTAAAGAAATTAAAAAAGTATTTTACTATAATAAGTTATTTAAATCAATTAAATTAATTTAACCTTAAGAATATTAATATTAAGAAATACTTAAATTATTTAATTAAAAAATAATAACCTAAGTTATTAAAACTATAACTAAGCTTATAAAGTAATAAAAAAAAATTCTAATAAACTTACTATATAATAAGTTGGTAAATTTATAGTTAAAATTAGTAATACTTTATAAAGGTAACTATAAAAAAAATTAAAATTAATTACTTTTTATATTAATTTACTTTAATAAAATAATAACTTATTTAATTATATATAATTTTATTTAGCTTAAATTAATAAAAAGCTAAATAAAAAGAAAAGATTTTATAAAGTTATTTATTTATATATAGTAGTAAGCTACTTATAAAATCTCCTTTATTTATAAGTTTAATTTAAAAACTTAAAAGGTTTATTAATACTAGCTTTAATTAATTACAAGTTATAAAAAAACCTAATTATAACAGAATTTATATATAAAGTTAGTTTAAAGGTATATTTAATAAATATTAATACTAATAATACCTTTTACTTAAATAATACTATTAAGCTTAAAAGTAAAGTTTATATAAAGCTTTTCTTTAAAAATATTTAAATATTAGTTTACTTTTATATTATATTAAATATAGTTTTAGTTTCTTTAATCTTAAGTATATTATTTATTTATTAAATATAAATATTATTTAATTATAATTAAAGCTTTAAAAAGTTAAGAATAAAATATTACTTTAAAAATATTATAATTATATTTTAAGTAACTAACTTAGTTATATAATATATAATTAATAAAGGTTTATTATTTAAAATTATAGTTAATATTTTTATAATATATTAAAAAAATAAATATAAAAAAATAAAAGCTTTTAATTAAATAATTAAGAAAAAAATTTAAATTAAAAAAAATAAAATTTTAATATTAATTATAAAAAAAAAATAAAGTTTTAATATTTATTTTTAAGTAAGCTTTTAAAAGCTAATAAGCTTAACTAAATATTATTATTAAGGAAATATAATTATTTTAATAAATATAAATATTTAATATAAAAATAAATACTATATATAAGTATATTAATTAAAAGGTATACCTTTTTAATAATATTTCTTTAAATAAATTTATTTTTAAAAGGGATTTAAAATAAAAAATAAAAAAATAAAATATAATTAAAAAATGCCTTAATATTAATAAGAAATATAAAGAATTTATTATAAAATAGTTTTTTAAATACTTATAAAGGTTTTATTTAACTTAAAAAAAATTTAATTAAATAATTATTATAATAAAAAAATATTTTATTTTTTAAATATTTAATATTTTTAAGGAAATCTTTAGTAATAAAAAGGCTACTTTAAGTTAGGATTTATTATATATTAATAAGGTTAACCTTTTTATTATACTACCCTAAGTTATTAAAGTTATAAAGTATTTAGCTTAATAAGCTTAGTTTATTTTTATTTTTTTTACTTTTTAATTAAAATTAATTAAATTATTAAAAAAAAAGTTAAATTATAGTTTATTAAAAGAATTTTATAGTTTTTATTAAAACCCTTATTTCTTTATTATAAAAGAAAATAAAGAAATTAAGTTAATTTTATTTATAATAAAATATAATAATATTATAATTAAAAATATAGATATTTTATAAAATACTAAAGCATTTGTTAAAAATAACTGTTGGAATCGCTGCATTCTATGACAACGTGGCATAGCCGGGAAGAGCCGGATTCGCGGCCACATTAGCCGCGGAATCCGACTCTTCTGATTGGTCTGCGTGTGCAGAGTTTTCACCGCGGAATCCGACGGCATTTTCGTAGCCTTAACGCTAACTATAAAATGCCCCTTAGATAGCACTAATTAGGATAGAATTAGACCTTTTTGTAAATACCTTCCTAGACCCTACGTTGTGTCACTAAGTCTTAGATCCACCTAGTATTCCTTAGAAAATCACTAGTATCCTAAGGAATACTAACACTGATTAGTGGGTTGTATCTATTCTTAGGATACATTATCCTATAGATTCGTAAGAATTCACTTAGAAGAGACAGAACTCCTATTATGCTTATAGGGAGAATTTATACTAAAAGAAGATAGATTCCTTTGCTAGTTTAGCTAGTATTAAACTTCTAAAAACATAGCTTTCTTGTAATAAAAATAGATTCCTTTGCTAGTTTAGCTAGTATTAACCTTCTAGAATATAGAATTCTTTATAATTTATACCGTTATCTATAGAAAAACCCTTGTTTATCTTACTAACCAACCCTTTATTATACTAAAGCTTATATAGAGATTACAAGACTAGAACGCTAAATCTTAACTAAAGCTAGTTAAAAACCACATAGAACATCTAATTATAAGGATGTCTTTACATAGAAGTAATAAGGAATTCTAAGATTCGTCAAGGAATCTTACATCAAGTGCCCCTAATACCGCTTTATTATAAGTATCACTAAATTCCCTCCCTAAGATTATACACAAATATATAAATATTCTCACCTTAGAATAGAAAGTATACTAGGATAACATACTAGAAAAACATAAGGATTAGCAGTATATTAATAATTAAGCTGCTTTTATTCTCTACTAGTATAACATTTTAAAGTGGAAAAACCTTTAACTCTTTAATGCTTTCTATAAAGACTTTAAAGGTTAGACTGCTAATGATTTTTAATAAATTCTAATAATATTACAAAAGGACTTATAGAATTTCCTTCTTGCTAATAGTGTACTAATTTTGTTAACAAAAGGCTCGTAATACGCCACTTCTCTTACTGCTTTTATTAACGCATTAGAAGAGTAGATTAAACGCTAGTTCCCTAGTTAATCTATACAATACTAACTGTAAATTCCTATTCCCCTACAAGCAAAAAGCATTATTAATAATTCCTAATCAATTAATTAACAGATTTATAAGGAATCTAAGTTACTAGACTTATTAATATAGAAAGCCTAGGTAAAACCACTAGAGGGGTTAACGCTGCTAACAGACCTAACCCCTAACTAAATCCGCTATATTCTTAAAGAAATTAATAAAAGTTATATAATTAATAAGAAATATAGTGGGAAACTATATAACTTTATTGTTCTAAAGATAAATATCTTCAAAGATTAATGTATACAAAACAACATTCTATAGATATTATAGGCAAGAGCTTTTCTAATTATGCTAAAAAAAAATACTCTTACCTACTATCTTAACGAACTCGCTAGAAAAGGATTAATAATCTATAACCTTACTAATGCTATTAGGAATCACTTTAAAACTAAGAGTAATTAGTAGTTCTATTATATTAAATAGAATAGCATTTCCCTTTAGAAGGTTATTGCTAATAACCCTAAAAAGACTAAGCTCTAATGCCTTAACTAAATATTAGAATAACTTTACCGCATCTATTATAGAATCTTTAATGCTTTTATAGTAAATACAGAGCTCTAGTAACAGCTTATTGCCGCTGTTAGTAGTATTCCTAAATGCAAGCTTACTGTATTTAACCTTGCTCTAACTTATAAAGAAGTTGTTAGAGACCTCTGTAAATGCTTACACGCTAACAAATTAATTAAAATATTACAATAGCTATCTTCCACACTAAATACAATAGAAAATAACAATAAAACAATATTTACTAATTAGCAATATAAACAACTATCTAATTAGCGCCCTAGTGGCTAATTACTACAAAAATTATGCTTTTTATACAAATGTTTTGTATATTAATAAGCAGGATATTAGTTAACATCCTATATAAAATAGAAACAGTAAAAAGCTAAGAATTCCTAGTAGAAAAGTAAGAACTATAAGGGAATTCCCTCTAAATGCAGCTTTAATGCATTTCTCTTTAAATATAAGGGAAAACCTAAGGTAACTAACACTAAGGAAGATAAGCACCTAGCTTAGGAGGCATTAAACGCTTATATTACTATACTAATAAGTAATACTATAACCCCTAAGCTAACATTTATATAATTTCTTATACATTCGCCACTAAATCTATCTAAACTATCTAATTAAATAGATTTCTACAAGAAATTAACCTCTTCTTAAGCCTAATCCCTTTTACGCACGCTTAAGAATAACGCAACCACTTATAAATTATCTAGCATAACCCCTATAATATAGGAGGAAACCCTTAAAATAGATTGCTTTATCTTAAATAACTAATATTTTAGTAACATTTTCTATAGAATTATACTAAATATAGGAGTAGTAGGGATTTCTATAGTAGGAGCACTATAAGCTATAGCTTTATAAAGGATTATGCTGCATCTAAAGATTAAGCCTACTAGCTAATATATAGTTAACTTTAGCGTAGGTTTAGTAATTTTTTTAGGAATCTTATACATTCCTACTACCTTTAAAACTATTAAATTCCACATTCTTAATATAGCTACTCCCTTTCTAT
Organism: Claviceps pusilla; assembly: GCA_018360225.1. Lineage (NCBI taxonomy): Eukaryota > Fungi > Ascomycota > Sordariomycetes > Hypocreales > Clavicipitaceae > Claviceps > Claviceps pusilla. The sequence goes on along the minus strand of SRPW01000077.1, from coordinate 25,687 downwards.
TCTGTATTTCTAATATAGATTAAATAAATATAAAGCTTAATAACCTTAAGAATATACTAATTTAAGGCATAAAGAAGGTCCTAATTATACAGAAATAGGGACACCCTTAGTGGATTCTATAGCCTAATAAAGCTACTGCTTTCTACCTCTTAAAGGCTAAAATATATTAATTATACTAATGTTTTAGCTATCCCTTAGTTACTAGACTTATGAAGCTACTGCAAAGAGCTAGTAAATTAGTAACTAGCGGGATTATTAAGAGACTCTCCTATAAATGCTATTAATACTAACTTTATAGCAAAGCCCTAGGATAATTTAAGTTTACGCTAAAAGATAATGTAGACTTTAACTATAAGATTATTATTAATATCCTCTAAATTAACAATAAACCTATACTATACGTTATTAATACAGTAACTGCATTCTAAGCCACACGCTTCCTTAAGCCCTAGAAGCAAAAGGCCTAAGATATATAGAATGCATTAAAGAAGTGCTAGATTAATACTTATTTAGGCCCCCTAAATAATATTATTTATAATACTAGAAAGAACTTTACTTCTACGGAATTCTAGCATATTGTATAGTAAATAGCTATTAATACAGAAGAGGTTCCTATTAAGGCACACTATAGCATTAGAAAGGTTAAGAGATATTATGCCCCCCTCTAAAGAGTATATAATATTATTAAAAATAAGGTAGGAGACCTCCTTAGCCCTTCCTAGAGACTGTAGATAGCTATTAAAGCTATTAATAACTCCACTAAACCTAATAGCCTTATGCTAACTTTACTTATATTTAGGGCATATCTATAGATATTATAAGATTCCTCCTTAAGTCTTTTAATAGTATAAAAAGCTGCTTTACTATAGAAAGCTACTAATAAAGCTTAGCATTACCTTATACAAAGGCAAGTCTCTAACGCCCTTAATACACAGAATAGTCTAAATACCCTCCTATTACACTCACTGCCGCTATAATTAGAAGTCTGCGTTTAGCGTAAGAAAGGAGGTTAGTATAGTTCTTATAAATTGCTATTATTTAATCGCAAGACCTATACTATAGAATTACCCTATAGACCTATAAAATTCTACTTAATAGTAGTAAAGCTATACTACTATAATATAAAAGAGCCTATAAATATAGAAGAAATTAATAATAAAGACAAGGAAAATAATATAGAGAATGCTAATATAAATAAGAGTTAATTACTATAAGAACCACTGTAATAAGGATGTAGAAGACCTAAAAAGCACCTACTTATTCTAAATTACACTAAAGATTCTAACTAGAATAATAAGGAACTTAGCACTATAAGTTTCCTTACTAAAAAAGAGAAAGGTAACTAGGAGCTAGCAGTTAACCTATATAGGTAGAGAAAGATTACTACTAAGGGATAACTATTTAAAGTATTTAATTAAAAGGAAATTAATGCTTTACTAGTAAGAGATATCTTTAAATTTATTATATTTAATAAGGAAGAGTATAGTAATTAGCGTCTCTTCTGCTTTTAAATAGTAAGGGAAATTAAAGGGAAAGGCATAGATAAGCTATATAAGAAATTAAGGCTAGTGATATAAGGCTATAGCGACGTAGAAAAGGCGTGGATTCTAACACAATCCCTAATAATTTAACGAGCAAGCTAAAGGCTTATTATTATATTAGCACCTTCCCTAGTAAAAGATTATATCTTTTTATAGTTATAGGATATTACATAAGCGTACATTTAATTAGAAACGACGCTAAATCGCTTAATTATTGCTAAATTGCTAATATAAATCACATATTTATACCTAAAGAATACTATAATAGAAGTTATAAAGCCCCTCTATAGTATTGCTAAAGCTAGTATACATTAGTGGGCAACCTATTTCCGCCACTACTATAAAAAGCTAATAATAATTACTTCTATGTATAACCTATGTTTCTTAATAGTATTTAATATAATTAAATGCTTTAGTGTAATTAGTATATAAATAGACAATACCCTTAGTCTTAGCAATGTAAAGTTTTTAAAGATAGAGGAATTAGAATTAAAAAAGGTAGGATTCACAGCGAAACCTAAATAAATCTTAACGCTAACTAAACCCCTTATCTTTAATAGGTATATCTTATATAAATTTAATAGAAATTGCATTAAACTCTGTTAAAAAGGGTAAAGCAAGAAGCTTAAGGTTATTAAACCTAATAAGCTAACTATAAAGCAACAATATATTAAATAAAGAGCGCAAGGAGCGTATATATTATTAGTTTGTTAACTAGAGGCTGTATTTAACCTCTCTGTTGCTACATAAGTCTAGAATCCTAATAAATCCAATATAAATTATTTAAACAGAAGGATTTAGTGGCAAATATAGCATTGTAACTATAGATTAAGGTATATTCCGCTTAATCTTACTACCGTAGCTTTATACGTCTTTATAAATGGTTCCTTTGCAAATAATAAAGACCTTAGCTCACAACTAGGATATATAATTATCCTTAGTACTAAAGAAGCAGGAATTGGATTGGATTTTATGCTAAAAGGTAATATTATAACGTATAGCTCTATAAAAAGTAAAAGAGTTATAAGGAGTGCTCTTACCTCTAAGCTATATGCAATAGTCTAAGGCATAGATATTGCCTACATAATTAGTATAACGCTGCGGACTATTACATAAAAGCTATAAATTCCACTAATACTAATAATTATCTATATAGATTCTCTTTTATTATATAAGTGCATTATAAGGTTAGGCACTACAAAAGAAAAAAGACTAATAATTAATATTATAGCACTGTAATAATTATATAAAAGGTAGGAAATCAAGGAAATTAGGTAGATTAACAGCAACAATAACATTGCCAATGCTATAATAAAATTATCACTAAATTAAGCCCTTAAGACCTTTATTAATAGGAATAAGGCTATAATTTATATAGAGGGATAGGTAAAGTGCATAGAGAAGAAGGAGGAAGTATATAGGAGAGAGGAGGAATACTAGGGATATAAGATAGGATTCTTATTCTTGTTAATTATCTGATTAGATAATTGACTGTAGTTTTAGGTAGATTTTCGCATGACTTATAAGCGATTCCTCTTTTTCTATAAAAGAGAGAATTCTAAGTGTTAGAATCGCTGTATTCTATAATAATGTAGCACAGCCGGGAAGAGCCGGATTCGCGGCCACATTAGCTGCGGAATCCGACTCTTCTAATTGGTCTGTGTGTGTAGAGTTTTCACTGCGGAATCCGACGGCATTTTCGTGGCCTCAACGCTAACTATAAAATGCCCCTTAGATAGCACTAATTAGGATAGAATCAGACCTTTTTGCGAATACCTTCCTAGACCCTACGTTGTGTCACTGAGTCTCAGATCCACCTAGTATTCCTTAGAGAATCACTAGTATCCTAAGGAATACCAACAATAACAGGGTTATTTACAGGGGATTCCTCACTATTAGTGCTATAATTATAGCGCTGATAGAAGCACTTTATAGGGGGCTTTGCAAGCCAGTGCAAGCCGGCAAGCGTGCGTGCGCACAGGCGGCATAACCATGGAATTCCGACTAAAGGTTACGTATATATAGGCTTATAGCTACAAGGTCCCTACAAAACCTTACTTTTTAACCTTTTTTACCTATTTTAATAGCTATATAGTTAGGCTAATAGCTATAAGGTAGGCTTAGTCTTTAGTTAAATTTATAAAGTAATTAGTAAAAATATAAAGAAATAAATTAAAAAAAGTAACTAAGCTAGCTAGTAGTTACTTAGTTAGGGAAAGTAGCTACCCTATAATATATATTTTTTACTATTTTTTTTAATAAAAAAAAATTTATAAAAGGTTTTAAAATTAAATTTTTTATTACTAAATTCTAAGCTTTTTTTTTATATAAATATTTAAAAATTAGTTTTTTAGTATTATATATTAATTTTTATTAAGTTAACTAATTATAAATATATTAATAGCTAATTTATATAGCTATAAGTTTATTTTTTTATTTTCTTATATAAATAAATTTTATAAAAAATAAAAAGTAGCTTATAAAGCCTAGCTAATAACTAAAATTTACTAATAAAGTTAGTAAGTATATAAAGAAAGAAAGTAAAAAACCCCTTTATAGCTACTAACTATATAAATTATTAAAATTATTCTTATTAGCTATATATATCTATAAAGTTAAATATTAAATATAATTATTAAATATTATTATTATAAACTCTTTAGTAAATTAAATAGTGCTAAAAGTAATATAAAAGCTTCTATATTTTATAAGATATAGTGAACTATAGCTTACTATAGTGCTTTACTCTATAGAGTAGTGGATCTATATATATATGCTTACTAAGCCTATTACCTTAGTAAGCTATACTCTATAGCACTTACCTTTATTATTTTTAATAAGTTATAAGCTTAAAAGAGAACTTTTAGTATTTAGAAAATTTACTAAATTTTTTTATAATAAAGGAAAATATTACTATATTTATAAAGAGTGTAGAAGCTATTTATTTCTTCTATAAAAAGAATAAATTTACTAAAAAGAAGCTTTCCCTTCTATAAAATAGGAAAAAATATAGTATAGAAAAATTCCTACTTCTATAAAAATTTAAAATTAGTAAAAAGAGGGATATTTTACTTTATAAGAATTTCTTATAAATAAAATAAAAATAAATTATAGAAGAGTTCCTACTTTTATAAAAGAAAGAGATATATAGTAACCTTACTATAATCTAGAAGACTACCTTCTATAAAAAAGTAAAAAGAAGAGTTCCTACTTCTATAAAAGAAAGAGATATATAGTAACCTTACTATAATCTAGAAGACTACCTTTTATAAAAAAGCAAAAAGAAGAATTCCTACTTCTAAAAATATTAAACAAAAAAAAAATAAAAAATTAAATAAATAAAAAAAAATAGATTTTAGAGATTTAAGCTAAATTAGCTAAGGGGTCCCTACCCTAGAGTAGTTGTGGGCAGAGCATATAAACTAATAGATTTTATAATAAAATAATAATATTTTTAATATTTTAGAAAAATTAGAAATGTTAGCAGCTGCTGTTACCTCTGCCCTAGCTATAGCTTTAGAACCTATAGCTAAGCTAGTATAAGAAAAAACTTAGGAAAGCTCTAAAAATTCTAATATTTTAAACTCTTTTAATAATTTTATTATTAAAGAATTTAATAAGAGAGTTTATAGCTTTCTAGAGGGGGCTAGGCTAAAGGGGCTAGAAAATTTTAATTAGTAGAAGCAGGCCCTAAATATCTAATTTAGGGCACTAGGAATGCCTAATTTCTTAGAAAATCCTAGTATTACTAAGAACCTTAGCAATTCTAACTAAGCTATAATTCTTATACTTTTAAGAGATAGCTACACTAAAGGCCCCTAAAATGCTATAATTTAGTAAAAAGACCCCTTAGAGGCATATAGTGTTTTAATCTAGCAGTATTCTTAGAGTTCTAAAATATAGCGTAGTACCCTTTATAATTAATTTTATAGCCTAAATTTCTAAGGTTATAAGAGGTCCCTAGAGTCTTTTAATACTTTATTTAATAACCTACTAGCTAGGCTAAATTTAGTAAGTGTTTTTATAAAGCCTATAGACTAAGTAAACTAATATTTATAAGCCCTAAAGTTAACTTTTCCTTAGTAGGTTAAAAGGTAATGTTTTTTTATAAGAACTAATAGGGCTTTAAGGGCCCTTATAGGGGCACTAAATTTATAATTTCTTATAGCTAATTTACTTAAAGATTAAAGGGATAAAAGCTCTTTAGTATTTAAAGCTTTAAATTATAGAGCTACTACTTCTAAAGAATCTATATATAAAGGCTTTAAAGAAAATAAAACCTTTAAGTATCCTAATAAGGATAAAAAGAAAAAGAAGAATTCTTTTTAAGAAAATAAGGGAAATTCTAACCTTAATTCTAAAAAAAAGGGAAAAAATTAGGGTAAAAAATCCTTTAAAAAGGCTAAGGATAATAATAAGGGTTAAGAGGGATCCTTTATGCTAGGAAATTTTAACCTTTTTTTAGGGGCTTTAGAGCCCTATAAAAGACCTAGTAGCCCTAGTGCTAGTAGTAATTTTAATAAAGATTTTAGTATTTATTTTAAAGAATCTATTACTTTTAGTAAAGCTAGTATTAAAGTTAATAAGCTAGAGAATAAAATATCCTTTAAAGCCTTTAATTTTTATAATAAAGAGATAAAAAACTCTTTTTTTTATAATATAGGTTTTACTATTTACTTAGTTAGTTTTAAGGAATATTTTATAAGTTATACACTTTATAAAAAGGGAGAAGCTAAGCCTATAACTACTAGTAGTGGTCCTATCTATCCTAAGAGATATAGAAAGGCTAAATTTTTAGTTTTATATTAGTAAAATCCTAATAAATATAGGCCCCTAGTTCTATAAAATACACTATATTTTTCTAAATTAAATATAAATATAATAAGCGGACTAAAGCACTATTTAGCAGGAGGCTATATATATAAGAATTCGCTATTCTTAGCTAATAGGTCTTATATTAGTATTTTAAATATTAAAAAGCATAGATTTTTTATTTAGCTAGAAAATACTAATACCCCCCTTTTAAAATCTTCTTCTAGTTGCCCTTATAGGCACTATAATGGTTATTTTAGTTATATAGCTATAAGCTACCCTATAGAGGTTTAAATTCCCTCTAAAGAACCTATATAGGCTAAGGAAGCCCTAGAAATTAAAGAATTAGAGAGTTCTAGCCTAAAACCCCCTAATTTTATAGCACCTTTTTCACTAAAGCTTATAAGCTAGGCACCTAAATTTATAGAAGTCTTTCCTTTTAATATAGGGCTATTAGAGGCCCCTAGAAAAATTATAGAAGAGGCTTTAGTGGATTTAATATCTAAAAATCCTGCTAAAAAAGGCCCTAGGCCTTTAATAGCTCCCTAAGAGGCCTGTGATTCTTAAGGGGCCTAGTAGGGAGCTATTAAAGAAGGTGTTATAGTGGCTAAAAGAGAGCTTATAGGGGATATTATAGAAGACCCTAAGCTAAATTTATACTAAAATTTACTAAAATTAGCTAGAATCTAGTATATTAAACTAGGGCACCTAGGCCTACTATTGCTAAAGAAAACTAGCTTATTAGCTAAGGAAATCCTAGATTTTTCTAAGGTTAAAGAAAAGGATTTTAACTGCTTAACCTATAATTAAATAAAAGTAGTTAAAAGGCCCTTTAAAACCTTAATTCTAGACCCCTCTAGGGCTTTAGATAAACTAAAGGGGGATATAGTAAAGATAAGCCCTATGCCTTATAATAAGCACCTAATATGCCTTATTTTAGTAGACTAAAAAACTAAATATAAGTAGCTATTTTCTTTACTAAATAAAAAGGGCTTTACTATTTTCCTAGCTATAAAAGGGTTTTTTAAATCCCTAAAGCTTAATTTTAGTACCTACCCTAAATATCTATATTTTAGTAAGGGTAGAGAGGTTAATTCTACTTACTAGTAATAGCTAGTAAAAAAAGGAATAAAATTTATTACTTTTTTCTCTTATATTTATAAGTAAAATAAGCTAGCTAAGAGGGCTATCTATATTATAATGGATAGATTATAGGCTACCCTACACTAGTTTAGTTTACCCTTATTTTTATAGAATTTTATTATTTCTACTATTATAAATCTTATAAATATAATAGTAAATTCTATAAAACTAGCTAGCTTAGTATAATTATTAGCTATAGACTTTAAAGAAAATACCCTAATTACCTTAGAGATTAGCCCTACTAATTATAAGAGTATTAGGGCTATTAGCTCTTATTATAAGGTTTTAATTTATATAGAAAAAAGACCTAAAGCTTAAAAACTAGCCCTTAGGACTATTCCTAGAAGGTTATTAGCTAATTTAGGTTCTAAGACCTACTTAGTTTATATTCCTTTTAAAAGATTAGTTACTAAAACTAGCTTTATAAGAATTATAGAACCTATAGGCCCTATAAATTTAGGCCTCCCTAGGTCTTTTATAGGGGATATCTCTTTAAAGGGGGATTTAAGTGCCCCTTAAAACCTTCTATAGGATAATTCCTTAGAGAGGGAAAATAACTAAAATAGTAGTATTCTTACTAAGGATTACCCTATAGTATCTTTTAATTAAATAGTTAATAAAAAGCTTAAATTAATTTAGAGTCCTAGGGACCTAGAGGTAAATAAAAATTAATTAAATATTCTAAATAAAATAGATATTAACTTAGTAGCCCTTTTTAAGGAAATTTACTATAAGGCATAGCTAAAGGCTAAAGAAAATAGGCCTAATAATAGCCCTAAGCCTAAGTCTTAGAAGCAAGCTTTAGTAAGCCTATAGAAAAAATAGTAGCTATAAGCTATTTTTAGTAAATTTAAGTAACTTTTAAAGGCAGGCACTTTTAAATTTATAGGAAAAGAAAATATCCCTAAGGGCTAGAGAGTGCTAAGAAATAGGCTTATTTTAAAGCTTAAAAAAAATAAAGAAAATAATCCTTTAAAATATAAGGCCTAACTTATTGCTAAAGGCTTTATATAAATAAAAGGCTTAGATTATACTAATACCTTTACTGTTATTAGTATTCCCCCTAGCTAGCAAATACTTTTAACTATAGTAGCCTAGGAAGACTAGGAAATAAAGTAAGTAGATTTTATAGGGGCTTTTCTTAATAGCTACCTAAAAGAGATTATTTATATATAAATTTCTAAAGAATTTATTAAATTTTTTAAATAAAATTTATAACTAGCTAAACTAGCTAAAAAATTTAGCTATAAAGCTACTAAAGACTTAATTATTATACTAAGAAAATCCTTATATAGCTTAAAGTAAAGCTTTAAAGAGTAGTAGTAGACCCTAACCTTAGTCTTTAAAAACCTAGGTTTTAGCCTTCTTATCTCTAACCCTATTATATTCTATAATTTAAAAACGTATACCTTTATTATAACTTATATTAATAATTGCCTTTTAATAGGGGTGGATTTATAATATATTAAAAAGCTTAAGAAAGCCTTTTATAAGGCTTACCTTATAGAAGATAGAGGCTCTATAGAATTTTTCTTAGAGGTGTAAATTTAGTGTAATAGAAAAAATAAGGTTCTAAAGATACACTAAAAGCAGTATATTTTAAAGGCCTTAGTATACTTTAAGCTAGAAAATTATAAATTTATTAGAATTCTGCTATAGCTAGGGGTCTTAAAATAATAGCTTACTAAGCTCCTTATATTTAAAGAGGATATAAAGGAATATTAGAGCATTATTAGTACTATTATATATCTTATGCTATTAATAAGACCTAATATTACTTTCGTGCTATAGTAGCTTTTAATAGCCCTAGCTAGCCTGTATTTAGAGTATTTATATACTGCTAAAAACCTACTAAAATACCTTTTAGGTATAAAAGATTTAGCTATTATTTATAAGGGCCCTACCCCTATAAATAATATAAAAACCTCTAAGGCTAGCCCTAGCTCTAGCTTAGTTAGATTTTATAATAGTGATTTTGCTAGAGATAGAAGCTTTTTTAAATCCACTTATGCTTATTTTTATAAGCTAATAGGGGGCCTAATTAGCTAAAAATTAAAGAAGGCTAGCACTATAGCTTTATTAATAATAGAAGCAGAGTCTAACGCTATTTATAAAACTTTCTAGGAGCTTTAGTGGCTTAAAGGGATTTTTATAGAGCTAAAAACACCTATAAAACCCCCTATATAAATTTTCTATAATAACTAGGGAGCTATAAAGACTGCTTATAACCCTACTCTTTATAGCTATACTAAGCACACTCTTCTAAAATTTCACTATAACTAATAACTAGTCTTAGAAGGGCTTGCTAAAATCGCTTACCTAGATACTAAGAAAATGCCTGCTAATGGGCTTACAAAGCCCCTTATAGGCCCTATATACCTTATTTTCTTAGAGCTTATAGGCTTAAAACCCCTATAACTTATCGCCAAAGGCCACTAAAAACAACGCCTAGCTAAAGGCATAAAAATAATAAAAACACCCAGAAAATTAAAAACAATCACAAAAACACCTAAAAAATTAAAAATAATCATAAAAACAAAGAAAGAATAAGGTTCCTACTTTTAATAGTAATACCTTTATAAAATACTATACTTTACTATAGTAAAAAGTTACTTACCCTAGAGCCCTAATTTTAGGCTCTATAATTCTATAATTCTTTTTTATTTTAGAATTTTTCTAAATTTTATATAACTTTTTCTTTTACTTTCACCCTTAGCGCCCTTATAATAACTATCCCTAATACTTCTTTAGAGGGGGTGTTAAAAATAATAGGGTTATTTATAGGGGATTCCTCACTATTAGTGCTATAATTATAGCGCTAATAGAAGCACTTTATAGGGGGCTTTATAAGCTAGTGTAAGCCAGCAAGCGTGCGCACGCGCGGGCGGCATAACTATAGAATTCTAACTAAAGGTTACATATATATAGGCTTATAGCTACAAGGTCCCTATAAAACCTTACTTTTTAACCTTTTTTACCTATTCTAATAGCTATATAGTTAGGCTAATAACTATAAGGTAGGCCTAGTCTTTAGGTTAAATTTATAAAGTAATTAGTAAAAATATAAAGAAATAAATTAAAAAAAGTAACTAAACTAGCTAGTAGCTACTTAGTTAAAGAAAGTAGCTACCTTATAATATATATTTTTTACTATTTTTTTTAATAAAAAGAAATTTATAAAAGGTTTTAAAATTAAATTCTTTATTACTAAATTCTAGGCTTTTTTTTTATATAAATATTTAAAAATTAGTTTTTTAGTATTATATATTAATTTTTATTAAAATAATTAATTATAAGTATATTAGTAGCTAGTTTATATAGCTATAAGTTTATTTTTTTATTTTTTTATATAAATAAATTTTATAAAAAATAAAAAGTAATTTATAAAGCCTAGCTAGTAATTAGAATTTACTAATAAAGTTAGTAAGTATATAAGGAAAGAAAATAAAAAACCCCCTTATAGCTACTAACTATATAGACTATTAAAATTACTTTTACTAGCTATATATACCTATAAAGTTAAATATTAAATATAATTATTAAATATTATTATTATAAACTCTTTAGCAAATTAAATAGTGCTAAAAGCAACGCAAAAGCTTCTATATTTCGTGAGATATAGTGGACTATAGCTTGCTGCAGTGCTCTGCTCTGCAGAGCAGTGGATCTGTACGTGCACGCTTACTAAGCCCACTACCTTAGTAAGCTGTGCTCTATAGCACCCACCTCCATTATTTCTAATAGCATTTAATAAAGAATTTTTAATATATAAAATACTTTTACTTATTAATTTTCTTTTTAAATATAACTAAGTAAAATTAGCTATAATAAGTTAAAACCTTATTATAATTATAATATTAATTAAGCTTTTAAAGTTATATTACTTATTTTAAAAAGCTATAAGTTTAGTTATATAATTTATTAAAATTATAGAGTATATTTTTTTTAACTTAATACTTTAAATATATATATACTGTTTTTAAATAATATTATAATAAAAAAGCTTATTACTATATATAATAATACTAAAGTTTTACTTAAAGTTTAAAAATATATTATAAAATATTTAATTAATTTAAATAATATACTTCTAAATTTAAAGCTTATTAATTATATTATATTAGCTATTAAAAGTAAATTTTATTAATTTATAGCTATAGTTATTAACTATATTTATAGTATATATAGGTATAAACTTACTAAAGAAAAGATTATTAAGCTTAAAGAATAAGTTACTTACTAAAATATAAAGAATATGTTTTTTTTTAATTTTATGATTTTTTATTATCTTTAAATACTTTATTTTACTATGATTATATTATCTTTAGTATATTTCTTATATAAAAATATTACTTAAAAATAAAGTTTAAAATATAAAAAAGTAATAAAGAAAGTTATTAATTTTATTATAATTACTTTAACCTTATAGTTAATTAATATATTAAAGGGTTATAATAATATTATATTTATAGTTAATATTAATAATATTAGTTAAAGTACTATATTATTATAAAAGGCTAATAATAAATAATATTTTATATAGTTTAAAAGTAATATATAAAATAATACTAAAGTTAAATATAATATAATTAAATAAAAATATTAAGCTTTACTTTATACTTTTTATAAGCTTTAAATTTATTTTTTTAATATACTTTTTATTTTAAAAATTAATTTAATAATTTTAAAGTATTAACTTTAAAGTACTATTAATAATATTTTTAATGCTATTATTATTTACTAACTTAGCTATATATTTTTACTTAACTTTAATATTTAATATATTTCTAAAAAATAATATTTAGCTATTAATAGATTATTTTAAAAAAAACCTAAGCTCTTTAATAATTTTAATAAAGTTATTAAAAAAGATATTAAGTAATTTATTAATTTATAACTTTATATTACTTAACTTAAAAAAGTAAATACTACTTACTATACCTTTAAGTTATAGTAAACTATTTCTTACTTTATAACTACTATAAAGCTTAATAAACTATACCTTAAAATATAAAATAATATAAAGTAATTCTTTATTATAAATTATATAGTTTTATTAAAGGGCTATAAGTTATATAAAGTAATAGGCTATTAGTTATAGTATACTTACTATATTATATTATAAAAAACACTCTTTAAGTGCCTTTTTTAATATATTAGCCTTTATTACTATATTTTAAATAAGGTTCTATTAAGCTAGAATAAAAGCTAATAAAAATATATTTTTAAGGTATTAAAAAGCTAATTAATAAGCTAGAGACTAAATAAATAAAGCTTTCTTTTTAATAAAGTTAAGTAAAAGCTTAATAAAATTTAAAAAGTTAGCTATAAACTTTTAATAAAAGTTTATAAAACCTAAGAAGCTATATACTTTTTATAAATATATTAATACTTTTTACTTATAAATAATAGCTACTTTAGCTAAGTTTAATTAAATTATATAACTAGCTTAAACTATAAATTCTAAATATTTTACTTTAGTTATATAAAAAGTATATTTACTAAGGTTAAAATATAAGCTAACTTATTAAAGGTAAGAGAGAATCTTTTTTATATACTTTATATAATCTTTATATATACTATTAGTATAAATAAAGATATTATTAAAGTAAGCTATTTGTTGGGAATAACTCATAAAGGGAAAACAAATACTAAAATGTATGCATAACAAAAACAACGTAAAAAGTGTGGTCTTCCGATTATCTATATTCTAAGCTAAGAGCTAAGCTCGTGAAGTGAGGAAAAAGGTAGTATTGTGGCCACGCGTACGGTCGGCAGTGCAGCCAATCAGACTGCGTGCATTGTTGTGGCGGACCCACCCGGTCGCCCACACACGCTGCACCCAGCGTTTTGCCTACACTAAGGTTTTGCTATTAAGAGCAATTTTAATACTAGGGAATTCTCTCTTTTTATAAGAGGAATTGCTTAAAGAGTAGCTAAAAAAACGAATAAAAATCTTAGTTAAAGAAAGTGTTGTCAAGTAGATCCCTCTAAGGAAATAAAAGGATATAATTAGTTGTGGCGAGGGATCCCACTAGTTATAGTTATTATTATTACCTTTTATATAGCTTATGCGCGCTTTACCCACCCTTTAATCTAAATATTAACTTTATTAGTGTTAATAAAGGTTTCTAATGCTTTATTAGGTAAAGCCTTTGTTATAGTATTTGCAATATTATTATTCCTATTAATTTAGCGGATTTCTGTGAGTTCGTGGCGTTTATATAATTGCTAGAGAGCTATAATGTTAATTATTAGGCGTTTTTCTTTAGTTATACCTAGCTTTATAAGGCACTTATATAGTAAAAGTAAGTTAGTGTAGATTATTATTAGAATTTAGGGAAATTCAAGGCATTCTATAAGGGTATTTAAGGTTATGCTAATAGCATAGGCTATATTAGCACCTTGCACTATTCTATACAGCTTGGAAGCAAGTGCACTCCTTGTAACTCTTTTACTTTTTATAGAGCTATATGTGATAATATTCCTATAAAGTTTAAATTCAGCACTCTTACTGCTTTTAGTCTCATTACTAATGATAATTACAAAGCTAATCTAAAAGCTTAGGTCCTTATTATTTGCAAAAGAACCGTTAATAAACACGTAAAGTGCTGCTATTAGCAAATTTATTGCAAGATACCTTAGACTACGGTTAGCATTGTTAATCTGCTATTAGAGTCTCTTATTAAGCTTATTTATATTAGTTTAGTTAGGTTCTTAGGCTTAAGCTACTATAGAAAGGTTATAGGCTGCCTTAGGTTAGCATATAGTTAAGATATAGGCTCCTTAAGCACGTTCCTTAATGTATTATTGCTTTGTAGCAGGATCGTTAGCTTTAATAGTTTTAAGGTTGTTACTCTAGCCTTTTTAGGTTAATGTGACTATACTATTACTATTATTAGTTAAGATATAACTATTAAAAATAAAGGGACTTTCTAGGGTTAGCTTTTGCTTAGGTTTCGCTGTAAAGTTAGCCTTTTAAAGCTTAGCCTCTTCTTTATTGAAAAAAGTAAGGTTGCTAAGTCTGAGTGTATTATTGGTTTGTATGCTAACTACCCTAAAGCAGTTAGTGTTGCCTAAGGTAATGAGAAGGTATAGGTTGTAGCTAGATGTGCTCATTTAGAGCTTTTCTTTATAGTGCTTTGAATAAGTTACCCACTAGTATGTTTTAGCTTCTGCAATTCTATATAATGGCTTAATGACTTCTATTATTATGCCTTTTAGGTACAAATGCTTAATTTGCTTTAGTAGCCTTGTAAGTATTAGCCTGCTAAGGTTAGTCTATAATTAAACATAGGCCTGTGTAATATCTTAAAGCTAAAGGAAAATTTTCTCTAGTGCTAGTAAGGGTGCTAGTGCTGCAATTAACCTCTAGCTTGCTCTTTAAATTATTAGGGATTGTGTAAGAATTAGTGTTTTCTTATAGTTACTATGCCCTTAGATTACAAGCCTTGATTTCTTATACAGCTAGTCAGTCCCTTTGCCCTTAACTTTCTATATTATATAAGAGTAAAAGAGGCGTTAATTTCTATGCTCTTCTTCGTTAAAAGTTATGAATTTAAACATGCCTCTTGCTAATAGTGCGTTAATCTTAGCTTAGTCTAACTTTTTAAAGGGTTTACCTTTTATAGTAATTTTGCCTTGCCTTCTAAGGTCTACTGTAAGCTAGGTATTATTCTTTTCCTTTACTGTAATAAAAGCTATAGTAGTAGCCTAATGCCTTAGAGTTGCTAGTTCCTCCCTTCTATTATTAAATTCCTTCTCTTCCTCCCCTATATACTGCTTCTTTTTAACCCCTTTTCCCTCTATACTCTTATCCCTATCCTTCTCTTCCTCCCTATAGTTAGTAGCCTTCCTTATTACTTCTAAGCCCTTCCTTAGAGAGAAGGGTAAATTATGCCTTAAGCTACTAGTGTGTACACTAGGGCTATTATAGGTAGTAATAATAAATTTACCTAGCGCTGTTAATCCCTCTAGTACTGCCCCTCCCCCTAAATTCCTCTAGTATTATTACCCTTTTATTATTCTCCTCTTATATGCCTCTCTTTTAATGCTAGCTCTTTCTCTTTTTTTTAGTATATTATAAGGGGTAGTGGTAGATTTACCTTTATAAGGAGGCTTCCCTAGGGGGTACTCCCCCTCTCTAATCTAGCCCCCCTTTTCTGCTTTAACTAGAGATGTTTTAAATTCCCTTTATATTACTAAATTCCTTAGTATATTATCCCTATATTCCTTTTCTTTAGTGCCTTTTTTTTTAATAGATTCTTTATAGAAACTAATAAAATCCCCTTTTAAATACCTACTGCTATAGAAGGCAGTGGGGGACTGCCTTAGTAGCCTATTAACTAGGAAGGTAATAGGGTGCTTCCTTAGTTAGCCCTATAGCCTTTAGCCTATTTTCCTTAGCCCTCTAGCTTATAGGCATAGTGCTACCTCTTTATAGTCCTTAGTATAGGAAAAACGCTTTCTAGGGCGTTCTAGGCCTTAATAGTAGGTTTAAGGGGTCTCTTTATTCTCTATAGTTACCTTATAAATACTATATAGCTTCTCTTCCTCTTCCTTTATAATACCTAAAGTGTAGTTAGGTGTCTTAGTATATATATAGGGTTTTATAATAGTGCTATAGAACCTTACTACGCTATTAGGCATTTCTACTGTATATATTTTACTATTAATATCTAAAAGCTTATAGGGGCTATGCTAGCTACCTTTCTTATACTAAACGTAGACCTTTAACTATAGCGTTAGTTAATAGGTTAGTCCTATATTAGGTCTATAATGGGTATAGAGAGTATTAGTAACTTATTATCTTATAAAGTATTTCTAGGCTTTGTTAGTAGCCTTATAGAGGACTATAGCTCTTTTAGTAACTAAGAAGCTTAGAGGTAATTTATTTATTAGGTATAAATACGCGCTAAATATAAGTAGGGTAGGAACGAGGCTATTAGGCCTAGCAGAGTCATTAACGGCTTTAACAGCTATCTAGAGGCGTTGTAGAGGGGTAAGGATGTTACTAACCTTACTTTTAATAATATTATACACTCTTCTTAGTAGGGTATAATACCTCTTAATCTTACTAATACTTTAGTGGGCTTCTATAGGCACCTTATTAGTATTAATAGCTAGAAGGTATGCTAAATGCTTAAACTTAGTAGATGTAAAATTCTTTCTAGTATTATAGATAATTTAGTTAGGCAGGCTAAGATATATATTAATTCAGCATTCTTTAAGGGCATTCTATATATTATAAGCCTTCTATTTCTATAGCTTAAGGAATCTAGCTGCTTAGAATGTAGTTGCTGCATTAATAACGTATAGAATAGGCTAGTTATTAATCTAGAGGATATTAATAAGAATCTTATAGTTAAAGTTAATATTATTCTTAAGGGAAAACTTAAATTAGCCTAAGGCTTTACTATTTATTTAGTAATAGTAGCATTCCTTTATAAGTTTCTATATTAGGTTAATATAAGCCTCTTTACTAGTATACTCTAAGAGCTTTATAAGCTTATTAATAAAGGGGTAGCTAAATCTCTAGTAAAGTTAACAAATTTTAGTCTTAGAAAGGTAGAATGTAGCAGCTTCTTTAGCTTTAAAAGTCCACTAAGAATATCCCTATTTCCTTATAATAGGAACTCTCTTTTAGCCCTAAATTAACACATTTTAGAGGTTATTAAGCTTTACACCCATTCTATCTATATTTAATATATAGAATAGGAATAGGGTTAATGTGTTAAGAACGTAGAAAGCAATGTTACTAAAGACTATAGGAACCTAGAGGATTTTATAGGAAGTTGCTAAGCTAGCACTAAATATAACATTGTATAGCTAGGCCTCTTTAATTTAAAGGTAAGGCATTAGTCTAATAAGGGCCTTAACCTAGGCGATTTTAGTAGTTAAGATTCCGGTTACACTAGTATTTAAGAGGATACTATAGAAGACCTCTTCTGTGTATCTCTCTTCTAAAATAAAGCATTAGTAGTTATTAAATACAATAGAGGTTTAGAAGTCCTTACTAGATATTCTATATATAAATGCCTAGTCCTTAAGGATTCTAAATAGGGATATCCTATAATCCTTTAAGGGGTTTTTATTAATATTATTATTAGCTAGTAAAGTTAGAGCAGTTAGGAAGAACTAAGTATATATAATTTAGGGAGGATTGGCCCTTTACTTATATATTCTAGATATAAAAAACGCATTTATAGATTCCTATACATAGTCCCTAGTATCATTATTATTATCCATAGAGCTTTCATTATTATTATCTTCCTTAGGAGGACCTTTAAGGGCCTGTAGGAAGGCAATAAATTTCTTATTAGTTAGAGGGTTTTTATGCTTACTGCTTTTCCACTACTTCTCTTTTACCTTTTACTGCTTGTGTTAAGGATAGTTTATAGACTAGCACCCTTATTTACTATAGATAAAGCATTTCTATAGGAAGGGGGAAGAATATAGAGGTTTCCCATAACTTAGGGCTCTGGATTATAAAGTTACTATAGCTCTTCTATATCTTTTATCTATAAATAGCGTTTCATTGCTTACAGAAGAGGTATTGCCTTCTATTATCTATTATATAGAGGTAATAGCCTCTTCAATATAGAAGCATTTCCTAAGGTCACCCATAATCCCTTTATAAGTTAGTAAGTAACTATAGAGGGCATTGTAGCATTTAGGAACACCGCTAATAGAAGTAAAGAGTTGCTAACAAAGCTATATATTAACTATAGAAGAGTTAAAGAGACTATAATAGATTTTCTTAAGGTTTTTAATAAGAATATCTAAGCATTATAGCTTAGTCTTATTAGGGTTATCATTAATAACCTTCTAAAGGGTCATAGTATTCCACTCAATTCAGTAGAAGTGTTAGTTGCTCTTAGTTTTAAAGTTATCCTTTATATAAGTAGTAAGCTTATTAAAAGAGAGTCTTTTATAGGCTAACTTATCTAAATAGTATATAAGGGCATCCTCTACTAACATAATAGGAAAAGCATAGTTCTAGATTTCTAAAGGGATATTATTATAGATACACCTATCCTAGAAGATATTTACCTTTAGGGTAAGGAAATTATACATTTTCCTAGTATATTTATCCTCTTTTATATATGCCTTTATTAATTCTCCCAGAATTCATTATATTTAGTTATCTAGAATTCTACTAAGGTTATCATTATATAGTGGATTCTAATAGACCTAGTTAGGTGGATTTCTATAGAAAGTCTTAGGGTTCTTCTTAGAGAAATCCCTTTATTAGCTAAATTAGTTAACAGGTATATAAATAGGGAAGTTAGGGTTAGGCTAAGGTAAGGGATAAGAAGGTCGTTAAAGGGGTCTATAAGAGTTGTTATTTAGGTTTAAAGGTATTAAGGGAGGATGATAACTTATATTTAGAGGAGGATTCTATATAAACTAGCGTGGTTGGCCTAGTTGTGGGTAAGGCTAGGGTATTAGAAGCTTTAGATAATAAGGGGAAGTCTTAGCCTTAGTAGAGAGAAATATATCCTTAAGTTGTTAATCTATGTATTTAAGCAACTTAAAGAGGGAAAGGGGAATTAAAGGTTAAATTCTCTTAATAAATAGAACCCTATTTTCTTATAGGAAGTCCTAGAAGCTACTTTAAAGATATGTGCTTATTTTCTAGAAGTGGGAGATATTCTAGTCTTAGAAGTCTTCCTAAAAGTTATTAATAAGCTCTTTTTTAGTTTATTTCTATAACTTATAGTAGTTAATAATATATGCAATTTAGTTATTAAGGACTAGTGTTATTACATTACTAAGGTTAGGGTTTTTATAGGCTTCTTTCTATTTTAGTGAGATAGCACTGTTAAATAGGCGGAGTTGCTTTAGAAGAGAGTCTTTTAATAGGTAGACTGAGCTAGTAACTAATAGTACTCTATTATTATTATAAGTCCTTTCCTGCATTTCTTATTAGATAGCTTTATTAGGAGTTAGTGAAGCTATAGTTGTTTCTTTAGTAGCTTTAGTAGCTAAATCTTTAAAGGTAACCCTTTTATTTGTTCCTAAGGGAGGTTTCTGCCTTTAAAATGTAGTTTTCTATAATGGATAGGATAGATACTAGCGTCCACTTAATAGTGAGGGCTTTCTCTGTTAAAGTCTAACTCTGCTAGTTACAGTAGAGTTTTCTTCCTTAGCATAGTAATAGGGGTCTTAGATACCTTAAAAGCTGTCTCTTCTTTATAGTTAATCCTAGCGAATTTGTAGTTATTACTAACCACTAATTAGTGTTAGGAATAACTTATAAAGGGAAAACAAATACTAAAATACATATATAATAAAAACAATGTAAAAAGTGTAGTCTTCTAATTATTTATATTCTAAGCTAAGAGCTAAGCTCGTGAAGTAAGGAAAAAGGTGGTGTTGTGGCCACGCGTGCGGTCGGCAGTGCAGCCAATCAGACCGCGTGCATCGTTGTAGCGGACCCACCCGGTCGCCCACACACGCTGCACCCGGCGTTTTGCCTGCACCGAGGTTTTGCCGTTGAGAGCAATTCCAACACTATTATATAAGTCTTTAAGGTATTCTCTAAGGCTTTATTAATATAATATTAAAATATTATAAGTACTTTAGCTAAGCTAAAGAGGTAAATAAGCTACTTAAAAAAGTTAAAATATATATAAAAAGCTATTAAAGCTTTATTTTCTTTTATTATATATAAGTAATAAAAAGTAGTATAAATATTTAGTTTTATAAACTATTAAGTATTAGCTAAGAAATATAAAATCTTTTTAATAAATAGTAGTAAATATTAATCTTAATTTATAATTTTATTTAATACTTTATAATTTATATAAAAATACTAGCCTTTACTTACTTTTTTAATTAAAAGTATTAGTATAGCTATTAAAAAGAAAAAAGCCTAAATTTAGTTTTTATTTATTAAATTTATAATTTATTTTTATATTTTTAGTAGCTAGTTTTAAGGTATATTATAAAGTAGTACTTATATTAAGTTTAATAAGCTACTATTAAAATTCTATTATAAGTAAATATAGTAATTAGCTTATTTTTAATAAAAAAGTAAAGTATTAGTATTTTTATAGTAAAATAAATCCTTAAAATTAGCTAGTTTACTTAATAAAAAAAATAAGTTTTTAACCTTTTTTAAAGCTATTAAGTATATTATAAATATAAAAATAATATTAATTCTCTATAAACTTATAAATATAATACTATTTATTTTATTAAATTATAATATATAATAAGTAAGCTTAATATATATTAATTTTATAATAATAATTATTAATAAGGCTACCCTTTAAGTATTTAAGGTATAAATCTTAAAGCTACTTTATATATAAATAATAAAAAGGTATTTAATAGTATATAATATAATATTATTTTAAGCTATTTAAGGCACCCTTAAGATATAGTTTTAAAAAAAACCTAAGATTATATAGGTTATTATAAAAAATAACTAATTATTTAAGTTAGTATTAAATTAAATAAAGTAAGTAATTCTTAGGTATTAGGATATGTTAGGAATAACTCATAAAGGGAAAACAAATACTAAAATACATGCATAACAAAAACAACGTAAAAAGTGTGATTCTTAATTATTTATATTCTTAGCTAAGAGCTAAGCTCATAAAGTGAGGAAAAAGGTAGTGTTATGGCCATGCGTGTGGTTAGCAGTGCAGCTAATTAGACCGCGTGCACTATTATAGCAGACCCACCTAGTTGCCTACATACGCTACACCTAGCGTTTTGCCTGCACTAAGGTTTTATTATTAAGAGCAATTCTAACACTAAGGAATTCTCTCTTTTTATAAAAGAAATTGCTTAAAAAGTAGCTAAAAAAATAAATAAAAATCTTAGTTAAAGGAAGTATTATTAAGTGGATCCTATTAAGAAAATAAAAGAATATAATTAGTTATAGTAAGGGATCCCACTAGTTATAGTTATTATTATTACCTTTGCGTAGCTTATGCGCGCTTTACCCACCCTTTAATCTAAATATTAACTTTATTAGTATTAATAAAGGTTTCTAATACTTTATTAAGCAAAGCCTTTATTATAGTATTTGCAATATTATTATTCCTATTAATTTAGTGGATTTCTATAAGTTTACAGTATTTATATAATTACTAGAGAGCTATAATATTAATTATTAGGCGTTTTTCTTTAGTTATGCCTAGCTTTATAAGGCATTTATATAGCAAAAGTAAGTTAGTATAAATTATTATTAGAATTTAAGGGAATTTAAGGCGTTCTATAAGGGTATTTAGGGTTATGCTAATAGCATAGGCTATATTAGTACCTTATACTATTCTATATAGCTTAGAAGCAAGTGCACTCCTTATAACTCTCTTACTTTTTATAAAGCTATATATAATAATATTCCTATAAAGTTTAAATTTAGCACTCTTACTGCTTTTAGTCTTATTGCTAATGATAATTATAAAGCCTATTTAAGAGCTTAGGTCCTTATTATTTGTAAAAGAACTATTAATAAATATATAAAGTGCTGCCGTTAGCAAATCTATTGTAAGATACCTTAAACTATAGTTAGCATTGTTAATTTGCTATTAGAGTCTCTTATTAAGCTTATTTATATTAGTTTAGTTGGGTTCTTAGGCTTAAGCTGCTATAGAAAGGTTGTAAGCTACCTTAGGTTAGCATATAGTTAAGATATAGGCTCCTTAAGCATATTCCTTAATATATTATTGCTTTGCAGCAGAATTATTAGCTTTAATAGTTTTAAGGTTATTGCTTTAGCCTTTTTAGGTTAATATAACTATGCTATTACTGTTATTAGTTAAGATATAACTATTAAAAATAAGGGGACTTTCTAGGGTTAGCTTTTACTTAGGTTTTGCTATAAAGTTAGCCTTTTAAAGCTTAGCCTCTTCCTTATTAAAGAAAGTAAGGTTGCTAAGTCTAAGTATATTATTAGTTTATATACTAACTACCCTAAAGCAGTTAGTATTGCCTAAGGTAATAAGAAGGCATAGGTTATAGCTAGATATGCTTATTTAAAGTTTTTCTTTATAATGCTTTAAATAGGTTGCCCACTAGTATATTCTAGCTTCTATAATTTTATACAACAGCTTAATAACTTCTATTATTATACCTTTTAGGTATAAATGCTTGATTTGCTTTAGCAGTCTTATAAGTATTAGCCTGCTAAGGTTAGTCTATAATTAAATATAGGCCTATATAATATCTTAAAGCTAAAGAAAAATTTTCTCTAGTGCTAGTAAGGGTGCTAGTGCTATAATTAACCTCTAGCTTACTCTTTAAATTATTAGGGATTGTGTAAGAATTAGCGTTTTCTTATAGTTACTGTGCCCTTAAATCACAAGCCTTAATTTTTTATATAGCTAGTTAGTCCCTTTACCCTTAATTTCCTACACTATATAAGAGTAAAAAAGTTATTAGTTTCTATACTTTTCTTTATTAAAAGTTATAAATTTAAACACACCTTTTGCTAATAGTGTATTAATCTTAGCTTAGTTTAACTTCTTAAAGGGTTTACCTTTTATAGTGATTTTGCCTTACCTTTTAAGGTTTACTATAAACTAGGCATTATTCCTTTCCTTTATTATAATAAAAGCTATAGTAATAGCCTAATGCCTTAGAGTTATTAGTTCCTCCTTTCTATTATTAAATTTCTCCTCTTCCTTCCCTATATACTGCTCCTTTTTAACCCCTTCTCTCTTTATACTTTTATCCCTATCCTTCTCTTTCTCCCTATAGCTAGTAGCCTTCCTTATTATTTTTAAGTCTTTCCCTAAAGGAAAGAGTAAATTATACCTTAAGCTACTAGTGTATATACTAAGGCTATTATAGGCAGTAATAATAAATTCACCTAGTACTATTAATTCTTTTAATACTGCCCCTCTCTTTAAATTCCTTTAGTACTATTACTCTTTTATTATTCTCCTTTTATATACCTCTCTTTTAATACTAGCTTCTTCTTTTTTTTTAAGTATATTATAAAGGGTAGTAATAGATTTACCTTTATAAGGAGGCTCCCCTAGGGGGTACACCCCCTCTCTAGTCTAACCCCCCTTTTTTACTTTAGCTTAAGATATTCTAAATTCCCCCTATATTATTAAATTCCCTAATATATTATCTCTATATTCCTTCTCTTTAGTGCCTTTTTTTCTAATAAATCCTTTATAGAAACTAATAGAATCCCCTTTTAAATACCTACTATTATAAAAGGCAGTAGGGGACTGCCTTAGTAGCCTATTAATTAGGAAGGTAATAGGGTGCTTTCTTAGTTAGCCCTATAGCCTTTAGCCTATCTTCCTTAGCCCTTTAGCTTATAGGTATAGTGCTGCCTCTTTATAGTTCTTAGTATAGAAAAAACGCTTTCTTAGGCATTTTAGGCCTTAATAGTAGGTTTAAAAGGTTTCTTTATTCTCTATAGTTACCTTATAAATACTATATAGCTCCTTTTCCTCTTCCTCTATAATGCTTAAAGTATAGTTAAGTGTCTTAATATATATATAGGGTTTTATAATAGTGCTATAAAATCTTACTATACTATTAGGTATTTCTATTATATATATTTTACTATTAATATTTAAAAGCTTATAGGGGCTATGCTAGCTACCTTTCTTACACTAAATATAGACCTTTAACTATAGTATTAGTTAATAGGTTAGTTTTATATTAAGTTTATAATAGGTATAGAGAGCATTAGTAACCTATTGTTTTATAAGGCATTTTTAGGCTTTATTAGTAGCCTTATAGAGAACTATAGCTTTTTTAGTAACTAAGAAGCTTAGGGGTAATTTATTTATTAGGTATAAATATACGCTAAATACAAGTAGGGTAGGAATAAGGCTATTAGGCCTAGTAGAGTTATTAATAGCTTTAATAGCTATTTAAAGGCATTACAGAGGGGTAAGGATATTATTAACCTTACTTTTAATAATATTATACACTCTTCTTAGTAGGGTGTAATACCTCTTAATCTTACTAATGCTTTAGTAGGCTTCTATAGGCACTTTATCTATATTAATAGCTAGAAGGCATGCTAAATGCTTAAACTTAGCAAATATAAAATTCTTTCTAGTATTATAAATAATTTAGTTAGGTAGGCTAAAATATATATTAATTTAGTATTCTTTAAAGGCATTCTATATATTATAAGCCTTTTATTTCTATAGCTTAAGGAATCTAGCTGCTTAGAATATAGTTGCTATATTAATAATATATAAAATAAGCTAGTTATTAATCTAAAGAATATTAATAAGAATTTTATAGTTAAAGTTAATATTATTCTTAAGGGAAAACTTAAATTAGCCTAGGGCTTTACTATTTATTTAGTAATAATAGCATTCCTTTATAAGTTTCTATATTAGGTTAATATAAGCCTCTTTACTAGTATATTCTAAAAGCTTTATAAGCCTATTAATAAAGAGGTAGCTAAATCTCTAGTAAAGTTAACAAATTTTAGTCTTAAAAAAGTAGAATATAGTAGCTTCTTTAGCTTTAAAAGTCTACTAAGGATATCTCTATTTCCTTATAATAGGAACTCTCTTTTAGCCCTAGATTAATACGTTTTAAAGGTTATTAAGCTTTACACCTATTCTATTTATATTTAATATATAGAATAGGAATAGGGTTAATATATTAAGAATATAGAAAGCAATATTACTAAAGACTATAGGAACCTAGAGGATTCTATAGGAAGTTGCTAAGCTAGCACTAAATATAATATTATATAGCTAGGCCTCTTTAATTTAAAGGTAAGGCATTAGTTTAATAAAGGCCTTAACCTAGGTAATTTTAATGGTTAAGATTCTGGTTATATTAGTATTTAAGAGAATACTATAGAAGACCTCTTCTATGTATCTCTTTTTTAAGATAAAGCATTAATAGTTGTTAAATATAATAAAGGTTTAGAAGTCCTTACTAGATATTCTATATATAAATGCCTAGTCCTTAAGGATTCTAGATAGGGATATCTTATAATCCTTTAAGGGGTTTTTATTAATATTATTATTAGTTAGTAGAGTTAGAGTAGTTAGAAAAAACTAAGTATATATAATTTAGGAAGGATTAGCCCTTTGCTTATGTATTCCAGATGTAAAAAACATATTTATAGATTCCTAGGCGTAGTCCCTAGTATTATTATTATTATTTATAAAGCTTTTATTATTATTATTTTCCTTAGAAGGACCTTTAAGGGCCTATAGAAAGGCAATAAATTTCTT